>PVJO010011646.1:0-58657 GCA_004026905.1 Hystrix cristata | reverse complement strand
AAAAAAATGAATAAAAACAGGCTGTTAGTAAGAATGCACAACTAAAGGGAGGAACGTTCTCTTGAAGATCTACAATGCTTGTTTATATGATTCTCTGGTTCTCTATTTGGTCAACACTCTCACGGTTATTTTTTCTAATCTCTTTCTGCTTACCCTTCTGCTTTTTACTTATTCTACCAACTACTTTTTAGAACTGAGGAATAAATCTAGGGCCTTCAAGCAGAGCTATACACTTAGCCCTTTTTATCTTATTTTATTTTTTAAATTTTGAGAGAAGGTCTCACTAAACCACTAAATTGCCCAGGTTGGCCTCCAACTTCTGATCCTCCTGCCTCAGTCTCCCGGAGGCTCCTACCAACATGTTCATATCTTTCCCACATAAAAAGAAAACAAACAAATATAGTGCTCTTATTTAATTCTTTTTAACCCATCATCCTCTTACCTCTTCTTCTACATCTAAGTCCCTTAAAGGTCAGTAATCATCCCTGTCATTTCTCTGTCTCTTACTTTTTGAAGTTTAGATAGTTTCTATGTGAATATCTATCTAGCATATCTTCAGCAATATTAACATAAAAGATTTAACCTCCAAAATACATATTTCTTTTCTATTTACTTGGCAGCTTCACACTACTCCCTATTTATTACTTTCACTTTACTTCCTTTTTATCTTATGATCATTTTGAGCATTTTTTAAATGCTTTACTGGTTCTTACTCTCCAACCCACGACTTTTGTCCTTGTTCCCCAGGGATGTGTCCTCACCTTCCCAGTCATCCTGTCAGATATAGGACAATCATCCCATCTCAGAGATTCTATTTATTCCCTTTAACCTTTGTTCTCCAAATTTCTCATGCCATTTGACACAAATTTCTTGTCTGTATTAATTTATTCTCTTCCTACAGAGTTCAGAGTTCCTAATGTAGGGTCAATTCTATCTTTGTCCCCTCAGTTGATTTACATTCTATTAATTGGAGGTAACTCAGTGGATATTGAGTACTGTGAGACTGGAATTAAGTGATTTTCTCTGTATCATGACTAACACTGAGATGTTTTCTCCATGTGTCAACTTCTGAATGTATAGTACTCCTCTCTCCTTTTTGATAATATGTATCAAAAGATTTACAACCTTTACAAATAACCTTGACTACTCTGATCTATTATTTCCTCCAGCCATCTCTTTATGGAACACTGTATTATTCCCTTATGCATCAATTGACTAGAGATTGCCCCTCCCCCTGGAATTTAGGCTTCAAGAGGAGTTTTTGTCTGCTCTGATATCGCTCCACTGTTCCCTGGAAGAGGTTCAGGCACATAGTAAATATGTGAGTAAGTGAATTAATATTTTGTTGGTCGTAGTACATTGAGTGGAAAATTATAGAAATGTCCTGGAATGTTTTCTTAATATAATTTAACAAACTGGAAGACTTCCTACTTGGCTTTATCTGGTTAAATCATTAAAACCTTTATATGGGTGGGGAAAGGTGATTTGAAGCTTCAAGGAACATTAACATTTGCCAGAAGTCAAAGCAAGGTGAGACAAAGAGTCAGCAGTACCCTGCGGAAGACCAGAGTATCAGCCTGTAGTATAACATTTGCAAGCTTCTCCAGTCACAGACACTTTAAAAGAATTCACCTACCAGCACTGCCAGAAGACCAGCCGCCACCGTGGACGAAAAACACGGCCCTTCGTAGCGCTTCTGCCTTCCTCCGTGGCACGTATACCCGGACAGGAACATTGTCGAATTTCGTCTCCGTCACAATAACATTTTCATCTGAAGTTGGTGGGACTTCATTAAAGGCCAAAATTAGCACAAGTGACTCAAGAAAATGGGAAAGTCCCAGAAACTCAAGAAATGTAGCCTAAAAATCAAATTCACACACATCGAGAATTAAAGTTCCAAACTCAAAGGTATCTATGAAGATATAAATATCATTCATCTATAATTAGGTCATAAAAAGACTCAGACACAAATCCCCTTTATTCCTTCTTTTTTTTTTTCCTGAAGTGACAAAAATTGACCTTTATTTGTTGTTTTAAAGTCTTCAATTTTTGATACGAAGAAACAATTTAGTGCAGAACACTCTGGACTGTCGATACAGGGTACTCATACTGCAAGCCCAGACTCAGAGAAGTTGTAGAGGCTCAACTGGAGAACGAAAAAGGTTCCAGTGCCTCCCCAGCTGGCTGAGCTCGAAATCGTATGCCTGTAAAACCGGAGAGGGCGCTGAGGGCAGAAACTTGTCTCTCTTTTGAACACGTATGCAGGAAAACATATCCATTAAAAAAAAAAGCAAAGAAAAGAAATGCTGCAGTTATGCCTACAGTGTTTGTTAAAAAAAAGAGGAAAAGCATTTATTTCAGTCTTCTTTCACAAAATGTGTCAGATTCTCATTAAAGCTTTAGATTTCCAGGCATGAACAACACAAATCCTCTTCCCAAGAACCTGAGTGCTATGTCTGTAAGACAGGGAAGTCAGTTGCTATAAAATAATGTAAATGCTGTGATTCAGCTCTGCACCAGTTAACTCGAGAGCAAAAAGCAAATGATCGCAACCTGAGTCTCGAAGTACAGGCCTTTTCATGAGATTGTAATCAAATTGAAACAAGAAAAGAGAAAGAAAACTCTCCCAGGCAGAGGTACCACTGTTTCTTGGTATCCTGGTGATGAGAGGGCTCTTGTTGCTCCAAGGAAGAATGTTTTTAAAGCTGAATGCACAAGCAGAGATGTGGTTGAGAGAGAAGGACTAGATGAAGAGAGAGAGGGGACCAGTCTGCCCTTCGGCCTTAGAACAAGGTTGTGTTCCAAACACTCTATGAGAATCAGTCTCAGTAATATTACCCTATTGACCTATGAGAGATAATATTATCTCACCTGTTTAAGAAAGGAAATGAGCCCAGGGAAATTAAATAATTAGTCTAAACTTAGATAAGAAATAAGATTCTAAGACTTGATTCTAGTTTTAGAGTCTTCATTCATAGCATAATTCCATAGCACAGCAATACTTTACTCATGGCCTAAATGTATCTAGTAACATAATTCTTCACTATCATATGTGACTTCAAACTTAAAAATTGACAGAATTTTAGACAGAAGCCAGCCAAACTAACCATATGAAATCCAAAAAAATCAAGACAATTTACCAAAACAAATAATAAATCATTCATGAATAAAAATATGTTAAAATGTGTATCTTTCAGTGTTTTGAAAATTTATTCATAAATCATGAATAGAAGTAAAAAGAAGTAAAGCTAAAAAGAAAGCTACCAGAAAGGAGGAAAAAGATTTATTTAATGAATAATAAATACGATAGCAAGAATCAAATAAGAAAAAATCAAACTTCTTCTAAATCATAGTGCAAGGAAAGCGAAATAAATCCAAATATTAGAAAAATTAAAACTCTTTAATAGCTCCATATTGCACACAGAATTAAGTCAAAATTTACTACCACTGGGCACAAAGCACTGTATTAATTTGTAGGCATCTTTTCCTAGAAATTAAATTGCAGCAATAGTCCCTTCGACTGCAAACGTTTTATGTGATTGATTTGCCTTGTCAATATTTCAAAGCCAGGAGCTTTGTACCTGTCACTAGCTCTCCTGGAAAACTTTTTCCTCAGTACTTAGAGTGTTTGGTTTTCATCCTTCCTATCCGGAAGCACATGCTTTCTCTTCATAATGGCTTCCTTCCAACAGGACAGCACTGGCCCTGCACCCACATCTTCCCAAATTGGTCTCCTTTCCTGTTTTATCTCCTTTAAGGCACTCTCATGCTCTGAAATAATTCATTCTTTTGACTCTAGTTTATTATTTTCCTTCATATGTAACAATCAATTTTGCACAGGCCAAGTTTGCTTGCCTAAAAGGATTTAACAGAGTTGAAGCATTGATTGAGTGAGAAATAAAAGGAATGACAACCTCTAAGTAGTTTAAATCTTGAAAAAACTTTAAAAATCAAGTTACTAAAATAACTTTTTAAAAAATGGGAAAACATACCTATGGTTCCAGACAGGGCTACCCCTTTTAGGTTCGTTCTCACCAGAGCGGCTCCGGCAATCCGCCAGTCTCCACAACACAGCAGGGTCTCCCTGTCCATTTCTGCCTATTGTCCTCTCCCGGTTAAACCAGGGCATTAAACCAGGGCATGTGCCAGATAGCCTGTCTGTAAAGATTTTCTTGAGAAATTATTTCTGTGCTTTTTTTCTATATTCTGAATCCAAAGACGATTTCATAAAATTCTATACCTAAACCTCTGCTACATAGGCTTGTTCATTTATGAAATAAATACCAATCAACACCCAAAAAAAAATTGTAATGGCTGACCAGTCATGCTGTTAATGCTACCCAAATCAAACAATTTTTCTGCACAACTTATTCAAATTACATTTACCTTATTTTCTTAATATTTTTGAACATGACTACATTATATAAAACTGCAAGTTAGCAAACAAGTCATGTCTCTGAGCAGCAAATATACCAAAGCCATAATATTTATTTTCAAAAACATAAATAAATCAATAAATCAAAAGCCCAGACTCTTGGGAAAATTCATTTCATTGCATACACACATCTGAATTCATAAAATTCCAGACTTACTAAATGTACAAACGTTCTCAAGTGTGTGTTGGTCCACATTAGTCTCCACGGCTCCTCAAAATTATCTGGAAGAGGTGTGTATATAAAATATGCAACGAGAACTCCCATAATCAGGAGGTACAGTGGTTTTCTTCCCATGCTTTAATTTCAATGCCTCTCTGTCCCCAGAAACACAGAAAGTAAACTTCTGGTATTTGCCAGAACTTTATACCCAGTGTGTAGCAATCTCACCAAGAAGCTTTACGTACAGAGTTGCTCTCTTCCTTTTAGGGTTATCAGAGTAAGGTGAAAGTTCAACGCTTATCCAGCAATATTTGCATTTGATTATAAGCCCAAAGTTCAAAGTATAATAGAAACATGGACAAGTCCAGTCAATGACCACACTCTTTGTTCTTGTAAACAAGCATATGCGGAACAAGAATCAGGGAACAAATTCTTTAATTTTAACCAAATTATCCACGCTAAGCATACAGGATGCAGAATCTTTGTTGTAAAGCATAGCAGCATGGAAAAAAAAAGATCATATTTTCATATTCTTGAGAGTATAAAAAACAACATAATCATTATACCTGCCTCCACAGAATTTGCACTATCATACAGGAGACTGAAATGTTAGCAGTTATGATAACTCTTGAGAAAGGTGTTAAAAAATGTGGTGCTACTGAAGGGAATGATAATAGTGAAAATTTACTGAGTCTTCTATGATCCAGGGTATATACCAAGGCGCTCTCATATAGAATGTAAATGAATCAGCACAACAAATCTATCTGATCAATACTACTATTCTTCCATAAATGAGTAAAATGAGTTTTAAAATGTTAAGTAACCTAGCCAAGGTCATATAGCTTTAAGTGTTAAAGCAAGCACAATTCCTAACGGATAAGTCTCGGAAGATGAGTGGATAAAGAAAATGTGTTATGTATATATAATGGAATACTACTCGTAATGAAAAAGCATGAACTGGAAAAATTGTAGGAAACTGAATGCACTCTAAAACATAATGCTAAATGAAATGTATCAGACACAAAAACTTAAATACTATATGGTGTCCCTCATTTGAGTCATCCAAAGTACAATGAAAGAATCAAATTAAATATCGATTAAAGGAAACAGGGAGATAGATCATATTACTAGGAAGGAGACCAGGAGACAGAGGGTTGAGGAGAGAGTACATTAAAAGATTTGAAATGTGTCCTGTACTTGTACCAACTACCCATAATTAATGTAATCATATGTCACAAACATGAATTTAGTAATAATTATATAATAACAATAATAGTATTGAAATTGGAGGAAGGGGATGTGGAGTACAGATGGAAGAAGGGAGCAGACCAGGGACAGGAATGGAAAAAAAAGAATCAAGATAGTTAAATACATGTACCTACTCCCTAAGAATGTAAACATTGTGTACATAGAAACAAGCACTAATAAAATAAATAAATAAAAGGCAAGCAAGGGTTTTGTAGAAAACTTTTAAGAAACAACTTTGTTTTCCCACAAACTAATGTGAGTGTGTGTGTCCTCTAAATGAAAGTAAAAAGAGGAAATACTAAACTACATTCTTACTTTGTTGGAATAAGGGCTTTTGACACTTTAGTGTACCTCTTACCACTTCTTTTTTTCTACACTCTGATACATTTGCTCCTAGATACCTACAGTTAACTATTTCATACAGAAGTTCTGCTTTTCTTTAATAGGAAATAAAAGTGGAGAAAAATTCTAAAAATTTTATGCTCATAGATGCTAAGCCAATGAGTATACAGAGCTAGAATAAAAGATTTTAGAACTATGATCTTGCATTGCCTTTTAAATTCATACTACAAGATTGTCTTTCAGTCTCTTCCTTTTTATAATTATATATAGTTTTTCAAATGAAGTTTATTTTATTTATACTATTGAATTCACCTGTACTGCTGTTGCAATGTTAGAATGTATTGACATACAAACAGGAAACTGAAATAATTTCAGGCACTTATAGGTTATATTACTCTGGAATAGCAATTTCAGAAAATGATACATTCTTATAGCTTCATTTGGTACTTTATACATATAGTCATTTTGGGCATAACGAAAATTTCAATATAGTATTAAAATGAGTTTAAATTTAACAGAATAAACCTCTGGTTGTCCACCACCTTGACCCAATGAGAATTTTCACCTGTGCGTGTTCTTTTTTTTTTCCCCCCAAAGGGCTCTTATTTTACTTTTTAACCAAGAACATGCATTGTGTATTGGTACATTGTCCATATATTGATCACATTAAACATGTTTGTTTTGTACCTGTACATGGTGTCTCTTGGTTCTCCCCCCTCTACCCTACCCTCCCTTCTGTTCCCTTCATCCCTATTTACAGCAGGTTTATTTACAATTCTCCATGATTTCCTTTCCCCCTTTCTTTCCATTTTTTCCCTTCCTGCTTTTCCCTCTTCCCTCTTTCTGCTACTCCTCTCCTTTGTATATTATCTTCCTTTTATATAATATCCGTTACACTACTTTGTCCTTATTTACAGTTATGGTTTCTCATATCAGAGAAACAATTCGATGTGTGTTCATGAGTGTCTGATTTATTTCACTTAGTAGTATATTCTCAAGGAACATCCATTTACATACAAATGACTCTAGTTTATCCTTCTTTATGGCAGTGCAGTACTCCATTGTGTAGAAAAGCCACATCTTCTTTAGCCATTCACTGGTCATTGGGCATTTGGGTTGTTTCCAAGACCTAGCTATTACAAACTGCGCTGCTATAAACATGGTTATGCATATATCTCTGTGGTATGACGATTTTAACTCTTCTGGAAAGATCCCCAGTAGGGGAATAGCTAGATCAAATGGAACCTCTAGTTCTAGTTTTTTGAGGAATCTCTATATTGATTTCCACAGTGGCTGGACCAGTCTGCATTCCCTCCAACAGTGGAGGAGGGTTCCTTTCTCCCCACAGCCCCTCCAGCATTTGTTGTTGGTTGATTTTTTCATAGATTCGATTCTTTCTGGAGTGAGATGGTATCTTAATGTTGTTTTGATTTGCATCTCACGAACGACTACTGATGTTGAACACTTTTTCATATATTTATTTGCCATTTTTATTTCTTCATTTGAGAAATGTTTATTCATTTCGGTTGCCCATTTTTGGATTGGGTCTTTAAATTTGAGAGGTTTAATTTTTTCGAGTTCTTTATGTATTCTAGGTGTTAGACCTTTGTCTGATGGATAGCTAGTAAAAATTTTTTCCCATTCCGTGGTTTTTTGTCCTGCTCTATTGGTGATTTCTTTTGCTGTGCAAAAGTTTTTTAATAGCATGTGGTCCCAAGCACTGATTCTTTGTATTGTTTCCCGTGCGGTCTGGGTTCTGTCCATAAATTTTTTCCCAACCCCTATGTCTTCAAGGGTTCTTCCTATTCTATTCTCCAGTAAATTTAGTGTTTCTGTTTTAATGTTTAGATCTTTGACCCACTTCAATCTCAGTTTAGTGCATGGTGAGAGGCATGCATCTAGTTTTAGTTTTCGGCATGTGGCAAGCCAATTTGTCCAGCACCATTTGTTAAAGAGGCTATCTTTCTTCCAGTGAGGATGTTTGGCTCCTTTGTTGAAGATGAGGTATTTGAGTGCATTTGGAGTTGTTTCTGTATCTTCCAATCTATTCCATTGATCCTCGGGTCTGTCTTTTTGCCAGTACCATACAATTTTTATCACTGTAGCTTTATAGTATAGTTTTAGATTGCGTGTTCTTGATTACACCAGTGTGATAACTTTGTTTGTGGCTTATGCTCCTCTCCTGTGCCGATGTCTACCTGATGTGATATTTATAATACCTAAAATAATTTGAATCTGTTTCATTTGTCACTGATCCTCCCTCTTCGACCTCTAAGTATGTTCTTTTTAACCATTGAGGAAGTACGTAAGCTTTTTTGTTTGAAGAACCATCCAATGGCCTTGTTTTGTTAAGTAAATATGGTGATGATAATAGTAACTATAGTTAACATTAGTGATATTACCTTGTTATATCCTTTAGTTCTCCTCCTGGGAATTGATAAACAGACCTTCTCCATATCCGAAAAATGAGGAGGCTCTTGCACAAAGTTTAACTGACTGAAGAGTTACAGCTAATGATGTAGTTTTGCCTTAATTTACCTAATTACCAATATAAAATCTATTTTTCAAACATGAAATGAGATCTTTGTTCAATATATACTCTCTTCAGAACAAGATGGTCTGGATTTTCATTGGTTTAACTACACATTAGTCAAATCTTTATTACCCTGAATTGGTATTGTCTCATATTTCATTTATGACAAAATTAAAAGCCTCCAAATATCAATACAAATATTACCACAATAAGTAATTTTTTCTGGGCTATTTCTACCTTAAATTCAACCACTTGAGTCAGATTCTCAATTATGGTACTAGAAAATCATCCTCTTTGTGATGTTATCATTGTGATACATAGTTAGCATTACTTCAGTTTTTTGGCAGGAGGGGCGGGGCTGGGGATCGAAATCAGGTCCTTGTGTTTGCAAGGCAAGCACTCTAACCACTGAGCTAAATCCCCAGCCTTTATCTCATTTTAATGTGAGTTTAATTTGTCAATGCATTTTATATTTAGTTTAATTTTTATAATTGTCAGCAATATAGTTACTTTAGTTGTGATTATATTCCACCTTTATGTATCCTTGTTTTTGATTCTGCAGATGAATTTCTATTTACTACATTTCCAAAACATTGTTGTCCTCTGGATTCCAGTTAATTTCTATCACTGGTGGGTATCAGCAGGATGTAGGAATATAGAAAGTAAAGAAAGGTTCCTTGTCATATTCCTGGTTCCTCTAGAAGCCTTTAAAACATTTAAACACAGTACCAGCTCTAGGATCTTTCTGAACCCTGAGCAATAACCTATGCATTACTTAAAAGCGTTATAAGCATCTGCATATCAACCTCAGTCATGTGGTATTCCTGAGAGATCTCAGCACATGGACGTGCAAAGTCCCTCCTGCACATCTGGATTCTTAGTCACTATCTATCCTTTGTGTCCACCCATTCTTATCCATGCTGCTTCTTAGAATTACTGAAATCCAGTCAGTGCTTTTAAATTTGGTAACATCTGTACAGATGACTTTCCATATCTGATCTCCTCTGCAAAAATTAGTGTGGTTCAATATCCCTATATGAATTTTGATGGCACAAATAAGTAATGTATTTAAGCCTGTTGGCCAAAAATATATCTGATAACTGGATCTCAAATGATTTCTCTTTGTTTTTCTTCTGAAGCATTTACAAAAAAGGGGGAAAAAAGAATTTCACAGAGTGCTTTCAATACTTAGAAAAATACTGGCAAGTCTTGAATCACAAATTCTTCCTTTCAGAGACTCAGACTTGCTGATTTGAGTGTGGCTTCAGCATATATTGTTTCACATTCTATAGGTGACAACAATATGCGACCACTGCACTGTGTCAGAAAAAAGATACAAACCTTTGATGTAAGCATGATGTTTGGAGGCTTAGGTAAATAAGAGGAACATATAGAAAGTGCCCAGCATAAACGACTCTCATCCAGTAGTCTTTCATTTTTACCTGCTCTGTTTCAGACAATGAAGAAACAGATCACTCCTTTCCTCTTGAAATTCTTGCCTCGTTCCTCAGAGACACAATTCGAGCTATTCACATACATTCTAGGGCTGCAGGATCACTGCAGGAACCACTGACACGCCTTTCTGCTTCCTTTGGGTGACCCTGCAGTCCACTCACCACACTGTGATCCTGAAAATCCCATCACACACCCCACCGATATAAATCTTCAGTGTCTCCCTGACCCCTTCATGGCAACCTTCAGGGCGTGTGGCCTTCTGACTTTATTTTGCCATCCAGCTTCCCTACTATTCCACTTTCAAAGGCAGATATCTGGAGGTAAAGCGAAGGGCTTGGCTAACTCCTCCAGCAACCTGAGCATGGCTTCTCCTGTTTCACAGGCCCCCACAACTGCCTTTTTCATCAGACACTCCTGAGTGCTCTGCATAATGCAGGGAACATGCTAAAGTGCCTGTGAAGCTTTCCCTTGGGACAGCGTTTTCCTCTTTCTCATTTTTCCTCATTTTGTGTGGACAGCAAAATCGTTTCTGTAAATATCGACCTAATTGGTCACCATGTCCTTTTTCTGTTATGTGACTGGTTTTATTCCAAAATACCCTTTGTTTGGAAACATTTGCAGGGCTTCTATAGGAAGAAAATTTTGCATGATGCTATCACCCTTTCAGATGTTTCTTATTATCCTTTAAATTTTCAGAAACTCGAAATCAGGAGTGGTGACCTGTGATCATCACACTGGGAAAAGTTGTCACTCAGGCACTTGTAGAAAATCCAAATGCTTGTGTCCCAAACCAGACTACTAGAGGCAGAAACCTTGGATTGTAGTGAAGTTTTAAGTATATGATAAGCGATCTAGGTGATGCTAATGAAAGGTTGACCACTGCCATTCTGTTTTTTACTGCACTTTCAAAAGAAATACTTAGCAAAAGTCTCTAGAGTCCTTCAAAAAACTAAAACTGAGATTAGGGGTAATATAAGGGCATATATACATGCCAAAAATATGCCAAAAGAATCAAAGAAGATTGCAGACTTTGACAAAATTCCGTTATGGCCAAACAACATATGTTGTCAAAGACTTGAGAAAGTTACTTAAATAAGACCTGAAATTACTTTGTTTTCCTGGAAAATGCATAGTCATTAGTCAGGGTAGCTCAATTATTGTTTTTCAGTAGAGGATAAATTTGGTCTGCCTCTTCTAAATGTTAGGATGCTTAAAAGTACAGAGGGAACAGAATATTGCCCACTTTAAATCTTCTGCATAAAGATTCATTATTAACAGTATTTACTTTCTTGCTCTTTTAAAATAGATAAGAGAACTAAGGAACATTGTTTGCTGTAGTGGAGAATATATGTGTTCTGTCTGTGGTTTGACATCCAGGATTGCTATTCCAACATTTACTCCAACTTCTGATACTATATAAATAACTCAGTTAATACTCCAAACTTTGTTAGTTAATAATGGCCAATTTGTGAGTGAAATCCCAGAGGGATTTCTAACTTAGTTGTATCTTCTTTCAGTTTTTTTTTTTTTTTTGGCCTTATAGTTGAATTACTTGCTTGATTTTCTCACTTACACGTGGGATTGTTAATGAGAAAATGTAAATCAGGAAAGAGGTCATTCTGTGCACCTAGTTACATCTAGTTACAGATTAATTTGAAGAATTGATAGAATTGTGTATTAATTATCCTCTTGTAAAGAAATGCTAAAAGTACTGTATATACCAATAATGGTTATCTGTGTGGATAAAAGAACAAGAACATCACAGAGATGATCAGTCCTACAGAGAAATTAAAACATATGATTATACTTGACCTTTTGAAGAAGAAAAAACAAGTAAGCACAGTGAACAGCCTGGGTGAACAAGGTGGATGAAAGCAGAACACTGAGGAGACACCTGCATGTGAGGTTGAGAAGGTGACAGGCAAAGTCCCTGCGTCGGTGAAGAGGATCCACAGGCTGGAGCACAAAAGGAAGTGAATTTCTGTGTAACAGAAAGTGAAATTAGAAATAAATAGTCCCCTAGCTAATAGATAAGACACAATAATTGATTGTGAGAACTTCAGTTTACAGTCATTTTAAGGAATTTGTGATATATTCTGACCTAGATAAGAAGCCTTTTGAGAATTTTGGGCAGAGAGTTGATATATTTTCAATTTCATTTTTCAATAATGATCCTTTCTTATGTGTTAAGAGTAATCTCCCTGGGGACGCGGTAAAGACAGAGCCACAAATTAGGCTACTACAGAATGACTATATATATATATATATATATATATATATATATATATATATATCTGAAACATGATAGTGTATGGTACTAGCAATACAAATGGTAAGAAATGGCTGAATTTTCCAAACAAATTGAAGATATAATCGAAAAGATTTGCAAATGTATTTGTAAATTAAAGAAGGAAAATAATCAAGTTTTGACTTTAAAATTCTCTTAGCATCATAAAAAAGACAAATTTTGGATTTTACGTTACTGAAATTAGAAAGTCCCTGAGTGGTAGTTACTTCATAAAGATATCATAAACAAATTTCAAATATCTTTGCACACCGAAGTGTGGTCAAGAAAACACTTCTTATATTTCAATCTGGCATTGAAGAGGTCCAAAGTGGATTTATGGTAGGTGGAGGTTTCAGCACAGAGTAATTTGGAGTTACCAAAAGAAACATAAGACCAAATAGAGGTCTGTGTCCCAAGCCCAGAAGCACTCCATGTAGAAGAAGAGACTTGTTTACAGAGATAACAGCAAAAGCATCTGAGAAAGAGTGGCCCAAGATATAGAAGAGAACCAAGGAGACTCTGGGAATTTGAAGCTAAATGAAAGTCCTTTAAGGAAAAGTGAGTGACTGGTTCAAAAATTCCTCCTAGGACAAGCATGAGTAGGACAGAAAAGTGATAGTTTTGGTTGTTGATGGAGAAGGAGAGTGACTAGAGTGAGCATAAGAGAACACAATGGGAGGAAATATAAATAGCATGAATAAGCAAAGTTTCCAAGAATATTTCTGTAAAAAATAGGCAGAGAAATAGTCGAAAGCATAAGAGGAAAGCCATTCTGGAATGTTTTGTTGTTATTTCTTAATACGTATAAAAAAGAAATGTTTGTTAATGGTGATAATCTAATATTAAGAGGGAGAGACAGAGGGAAAAAGGAGAGAGACAGAGAGAGACAGAGAGAGATAAATGGATGATGCAGGATTAAAAGGATAGGAAATTCTGGAATAATGCCACTGAGAATCCACAACAGGATGGAAAAAAGCACACTCATCATAAGAAATAATCTCAGCATAGACAGACATATATTCTAGTTTATCTATAGTAACAAGTGGTAAGATGTACTATGTAGGTACGGCTTTGATGCTGGGGTCAACACACGCTTATCATTTGTAATAGTTTTCTTCAATGGTTTCTGCTTTTTTGGTGAAATTGGAAGGTGAGCAGATGCAATAGAATATAGAGATAAAGTTTATAATATCTATTAGTTTGTTTTTCATTTGCTGGTGCAAAATATCTGACACACATGGTTTAAATGAAGAGAGCTTTAGTTTGAGTCCTGGTTTCGGAGGTTTCCGTGCACAGTTGTCTGACTCTAAAGCAGACGCATCGTTGAGGGAGGGCATGGTGGAAACAGTGCTTGCTCCTGGTGAATGGGATGCAGACACAGACAGAGCCCCAGCGGAGAGCCAAGTCAGAGGCATGCCTCCAGCGACGCACCCCTTTTAATTGTGCTCTGACTCTTAACATTGAGATATGAACACCAGCGGATTCATCCAATAAAAATCCCATGAACTGACCACTTCTCGAGCAATCCCTTAATCCAATCTAGTTTACAATGAAGTATAACTGGCAGAGAATAGAAGACTCACTTCCCTGGAGAACCATATGATTGCTCGCCGTTATAAATGCCACAGTTGAGGTTTGCAGTGTTATTGCAGAAAAGGAAATTTCAGCATGTTTTTTATTTTCTTCAGCCATATTTAGCTGCAAAGGTACACTTGCATGGCATGCAGAGACGTGGATTTCTTCATCAGTGGAGCTTTGTTAGATGAGCAGAGAGACAAGTGACCTGATGGTATTGATACAGGAAGACAAGGGGGTTTGGAGAGGATTTTTCCAGGTTCTTTATTCGCTCAGGCAATGAATTGCAGGAGCGAATTTTAGGCCATTAAGGAGGTTTATTTAAGTAACAAAAGGGAGACTGGTTTTGCCAGGTGAATGAAATAACCAACCCCTGCGGCAGTTAGGGATCTGAAAAGGAGCGGGAGGCTGGGGAGCTAGAGATAGAGCATGAGTTAGGGAGCAGGGGGCAGAGGGGGTGAGGAGAGCCAGAGAGCAAGCTCCTGGTGTCTTCACATTTATCTGGATTCTGTTCTCCTGAGAGTTTCTCCGATCCTGTGAGAAGAGGGGCGATTGGAATTTTGCGCCCCAGGCTGACGTCAGGTCACGGTCACTCTCCCTAGGTCACGTCCTTTTTCCCAGCCAGGTAAGCCACATCCTATTCCTACCTCAGTATTCTGCTCTCACTGATCGTAGAACATATATTGGTCAGGAGCCGAAGACAATGTATGACAGCGAAGAGGAAGAGTCAAATGGTGGTGTCATTTATGAATTATAAAGATTTTGGATATTACCGAAACTGAAGATCCAGTTTGAAATAACATGAGTGTTTGCTATCGGAATTAAAGAGGTGGCACATTTATTGATCTTGGCACACTGCAGAGCATGGCAACGGGAGTGTTTTATTCAGCAAAAGAACAAGGTTATTAAAAGACAGCCTGTGCAATAAGTGGGAGTTGAGGTAGGTAAATGGGTGATCGAAATAAGTACTGGGATTATCAAAGTAATGAGATATTGACAGTAAGCTCCAAGATTGTATCTTTAGAGACCTTCTGCAGAGTAGCCAAGGTTCAGTGGGTGACTGCAAAACGCGTAGGCAGCACTACTTTGCAGGATTATAGGCTGCTCTGTGAGTGTTCATGTTACGTATGACACCTCTTCCCCTCTCACTCTTCTTTCTCTTACAAGTCCTCTTCAGCCTCTCCTTCCTTTTCTGACAACCCTTTATAATTTATAAACAATTTTTTGCTTAGACTACAAAAACAAGTTGCAGTCTGTATTTTGCCTTCGGGCTCTAATTTACTATGTCTGAACAACAGTAGAAAGTCAGACTCCTACACAAAAGCAGAGTAAGGCAAAGCCCACCTCATCACCAGATCTTGTGGGATAAGCAAAAATAGAGGACGAAGTGTCCTCAGATATGTACTGCTTTACAGTCATTTCAAGTTAAAGAAAAAGTAAACATAAAAAGAGAATCCTCCATCAACTCTTGATGCCAACAGAGCTAAAATGAATTTAACTGTCACAGGATTTTTGTAGAAATATGTTTAAATTTGTTTCGAGAAAATATCTGAAAGTAGAATTGCCCCGTGATTAGAATGTAGGGGGTTTCTCCCCCAAAGAATTTGCTCTATTTGGAAATTTCATAACTGCCAATCAAAGTCATAAAATATTAAGCTAACCTTAAAATGTTATCATTCTTATCAACAGTTCAAATTTCGGAAATGTTAGATATACGAACTTCAGTAAAATGGTTCCGTGTGTGCGTGTGTGTGTGTGTGTGTGTTGCATGAGATTTATCCCAGTGGTGCTGTACTAAAGAGCTTTGTTGCCAATTATTTTTATTTCTAATTTTGAGACAGAGTCTCACAGAGTTGCTCTTTCTGGGCTTGAACATGCAATCCTCCTGCTTTGGCCGACTATGTAGCTCTCAACCCTGGTACGTGCCACTAGCTGTAATAATTGTGGAAAATATTTATTTAGTATGATAACATCACAGATGAGAGTTGATCACTTGCAATTCTGATCAGGAAGATGTTTGCTTCTGAGTGTCCAAGTAAGTACTGTATTTTCTTACCTTTGAGGAGAGATAAGAGGGAACAATGTCAAGCACCAGCCATGAATTAATTTAAGAATTTATTTGAGAGCAATAGATCTAATTTTAGGTTTGTTCACAGTACAGAAATAAATCAATTTGCTACCACGTATACAACATTTATGCCTCCCCAGTACATGAACTATTAACTCTTGATTGGTTTATTTATTAAGGAAATATTTGCCTCATGATAGTTATTTAACAAGTTATTGATATAGATATGTGTGTTTTGTTCTGCTACATGTTTATCATTGTCATATTTCTTAGTATAAGATTGTTATTTTCCAATTACAAAATTTCTATTTTGAAAAATGACTAATGATATGAACCTAGATATTGTAGTATAATGTGTTTATTGTTTGGAGTAATCTGGGATTGTTAGTGTTTTTATGAAATGGAACTACTTTCAAGGTAGCTCTTTTTCATTATCACTTCTCTACCTTAAGTATCCTCAGATGGTACCCAAAAACAGAATAATTATGAGTATAAACACACAAGCAGGTACTAACAATAGTGAAACACAAAAAGAAGAATGACTTGGTAACCTATAGCTGCGCAGATAGAGCCGCTCCACCACGTGGCGTTGCATGTTGGTGTGTCTCATCACAATTCTGATGCGTGAGATAGTTCATGGACCCTACAAATATTCTGCCTGATCTTAAAGCATAATCCATTTATCTTGCTTTCTTCTCTGCAGGGTCTAGATGAGTTTTACACTGAGTAAATTTCTCCATGAATTTTGAATGGCAGTTCATCTACTTTGATTTCTGAAGTCTATGGCTATTATTAACTCATTTTCCATCTTCTTCAAGTCTTTAATGAACTTCAGATTTGCTCTTTCTCCCAAACACAAGACTTTTAATTTCTCAAAGTGCCACAGTGCTTATCACATCAAATAGTGTAACTTTGTTACTTGGATTTTAGTGGTATTTTGATGAACAGAAATTTGCAGATGTAATAAACTGGCGTTGCACTGAGGAAAAGAGTTTTGGAATGATTTGGTAATAAAGCCGTATCAGTGTTAAAGAGTATTTAAAACCATAAATGTGTCTTGATATAAAAATATTGACATTACTCTTATAGGCAATGTTTTCTTACATTTCTCTTCCTGCAATTGTAAGTAGTAGGCAGCACACAAAGACATGCTCAGAAAGCAAGATACAAAAGTAAGATTTAAAATATGTGAAGGAAGTTGCCAGAAATAGCACATTTACAATGTGAATATTAGATAAATTCATGAAGTGTAAAAAAGAAAAAAAAACTTGAAATTCTTACATTTTTTATGTGGACATTCAATGGACCTTTCCAAAACAAACCAATTTCTACCATGTGGAGTTTCTGGGGATTTGAGATTTGGCATAATTTAAAAATATACATTGACGTCTATTTTACTATAAATTTTCCATTAGCCAATTAGTGTACTGATTGAAAACCCTGTGGAATATTTTAAGTTCAGGAAGTGCAAACATTCCATGGAATCCATCCTCCACGTGGTTATGGGTCACTTGAACTCCAGCGTTCCGAAGTCTAGTGACATACATGAGTCCCTCATCTCTTAGGACATCATATTGGCAAGTGAGGACATAGGTCAGGGGTAAACCACGCAACTTGCTGTCATCTGCCAGCAGAGGGGATGCTCTGACATCTAGGAACCCCGGATATTTTTGATATAACTCAGAATTCCCACTGGTTCGAGTGTTATAAGTATATCCTTTTCTAAATCTCTCAGGGAGCAAGGAGCTCCAGTTAACGAACTTGAATAGATGACTGTATTCTGCAGGTACGTGCTGGTTGGAAAGCATGGCTTTCTCAAGCGATCTATTTGTTGTAAAATATTCGCTTATGCATCTGAGCAAGACCGATTTGTATAGAAATGGTGTATGTGAATGTTCTTGATATGATGGCGATTCAAAATCAAGAAACTGAAGGGCAGGATAAATTAAAGCCTGGAGCTTGAGTTTGGTCTTGACTTCTGGGTTATCGAAGAGCTAAGAAGAAATTGAAAATATTTTCATGAATTATTTCCTTTGAAAATAATAAAATAACTGTAATTTTATTCCATAAATAAATTAATAATCTCAAAAAAGAAAAATATAACCAAAGTATACCGTCCATCACAACAAACTTCGAAATATTTCAAAGAAACTTCCAGAATTAAATTTTCCTTAACTGAAGAATTCTTTTAATTTAAGGAAAATCATCTGTCCTATGCTCTTCAGGGGCAATCAGAAGTATTTGAACACTAATTAATAAGTTACTGTCATATGCTATCAACCAAGAATGACATATGAACAACATGTAAATTTAACCCAAGTATTTCCTGTTAGTATGGAAGCTACTAAACTAGACTATAGTTTTTTGTTTTTTGGGGATCCCCCCCCCATAGGGAACAAGGATCACTTAAGTATTTCTGCATATTTTCCCCAAAATAACTTGCTGTTTTAGGCAATTTGGAAAGCGTTCTTTGTGAGGTGTTCAATTAAGTCTTTCCTCAATATCAGTATGTTTTTATTTTTTTATTTGTACTTGTTTGAAGTACATAATGATTACATTCATTGCAGGGAATTGGTACATGTATGTAAGATATCTCAGTTTGTTTTTTCCCCTTCCCTCCACTCCCCTTTTAATTTGTCAGCATTAGATTCATTTATTTGTCTTGTAAGTCCCTATAAAATTAATTATCATATATACAGATTAAAAATCGGGCTAATACACTAAAAAACATATAAAATACATAAGACAATTATACTAAATCAAGGTACACTTTTAAATACTTCGTTTGTGCTGGATTACAATAGCTTTTTTTTTGCTCTTTCTTTATCAAGATTAATATTTGTAAAGACCAGCGATCTGAAAAAAGCATGTACAAATAACTAAGCATACCAAAAAGTGATCCATTAAAAGATTTCTTTAAAATTTTTCATTTTAAAGACCACCTTCATAAAATATACTTCAATTGGCTCCAAGCATGCATGTTACACCATAAGACATACAAATTACATGCATTTTCTATATAAGTACACATATTGATTTACCCAAGTATTTCATAATTTATGATATTTATCTGCACTTGACCTATAAAAGTCAAAAGAGATCATTTTAGAGAAAACTTTAAAATTTCATTTGATGCTGTCAGATTTGTTTATATAACCCTCAACTGTGAAGTTGAAAAATTTATTTTCCCTCGATATTAGGAAACAGATTACTAGAGAGACTAAATGACCTGTTGAAAATGTCATCTAGAAATTGTTAAGGCTCAAATACTAGAAGCTAAAATATTTTATTCAAAAATTATGAATATAACAAAACGAATGTTTTTGATTTTTTTAAATTCACTGTTTATAATTAGTCAACAAATAAAATCAAAACTACTTCATATGTAATAGCTTCCCAATCTCGTCCTACTACATGGAAAAATATTTTACATTTTTAAATACAGATTTATTTATATTAGTACGTTTGTGATATATGATGAGAAATTTTGATTTTTAAAAGTAAATAATGATACCTTGATTTAAGTCAAAACCCATTCTACAGATAATCTGGAAGAAAATATATTTATTATTTTTGGTTTATTATCATTATTAAACAACAAATAGAATATTATTTTACACGGTTATGCAAAGAAATCATATTTCTTCTTTGTAGTACATAGTACTTTGAATGTACTGATAATTTTCTAAAAACAGTGCAATTATTCTGGCGATACCCATGTTTATAGTAGCATAATTTATAATAGCTAAATCTTGGAAAGATCCTATTTGCCACAAACAGATGAATGGATAAAGAAAATGTGATATTTGTATACAATGGAGTACTACTCTGCTATAAAGAAGGATAAACTTGAGGCATTTTTAGGTAAATGCACCTTCAGACCATAATCTTAAGTGAAACAAATGAGACACACAAGTTTAAATATCACATCGGTTCTCTTGTGTGAGAAGCCCAAAGTATAAATAGGGAGCAAAATGGAGGATAGATATTAGGAAGTAGTAAGAACTTGTTCACATGAGAAAGGGAACAAGAGATGGGGATGGGGGAGAGAGAAGAAAAAGGAATTTAAGGAAAAAAAAGAATTAATGAAAATAGAGCTTTTGTAAATGGGGAGGGAAAGAAAGGTTGGAGACAGGGAAGGAAGGGGACCGAACAAAAGAACTGAGATGTGTTATGTACCTGTGCAAATCCCCATGATTAATGTGATCATTACATATGGCAAACATGTATTAATTTTAAAAAAGACCACTGCACTGAAGATTATTGAATACCTTGGAATTTCCAAGAGGAATCAAATGTCACATTTTGTTTTCATTTTATTTCACTGATCTGACTAAAGTAGTGTTACTAACACATAGAAACATTTGACTCAGTGATCCACTTAAAGCATTGTCATTTCCATAAGAAATAAACAGTCTGTGATGGGAGCAGAAATTGACATTTTGGTTTGAGACACTTTTTCAATACTCTGTTTGACAGCTCCCAAAATGAAACTTTGTTTTTATATATGTGGATTTATGTCTGTTCGTTAATATACTATTTTCAAAAGACATAATGACAAGGGTCCTACCTGCTGAGTCACTGCAGCAGCTAAACTCCCTCCTGCGCTATCTCCAGAAACACAGATTCTCTCAGGGTTCACACCATATTTTTCAAGAATGTTTTCGAGTAAGAACCACCTTAAGCCACTATGTACATCTTCAAATTGGACTGGAAAATGATGGACAGGTGCTAATCTGTAGCTATGAAGAAAAAAGCACTGTTTTCATATCACTAATTCTAAAAATGGATTACAGTTTGCAATACAGAGCAGAAATGTTCCTGTCCTAATTGCATAGCTTCTGGAATTTTCAAAAGAACACAGCCATGTAGACAGCAGTGCCCAGATCACAGAACAGGGCATACCCAGCACCCAGTAGGCTTCCGTCCGTTCTGTTTATCCCCTGAAGTATTTACTAAGCTGACTCAGAAGCCTCAGCGAATCTTGCCCGCTTTGCTTTTGAAGTAAATGATCTAGACTACAATAGATGCCTGCACATCTGGCTTTGATTGTTAATTGTTACATTTTTGAGTCTCATCCATATTGTTGTGTTTTTCTGTCTTCCGGTTGTGCAACTCATTTATCCAATAACATGTTAAGAAGCTACCCAAAAGAAGGACAAATACTGCAGGACTCCACCTGTGTGAGATACCTAACATGGTAAAATTCCTAAAATCAAAAATTAAAATGCTGGTTTGCAGGGTCTGTAGAGAGTGAAAAACAAGAATACGAACCAATGCACTCAATCAGGCAGCATCAATAAGGTCGAGAAATCTGCTGTAAGCATTGTACCTAATACCAACAATAAGGTACTCTGCATTAACAAATGTGTTGTGAAAGTAAATCTCATGGTTGTGGAGTTAGCTCAAGTGGTAGAGCGCTTGCCTGGTAAGCGCAAGGCCCTGAATTCAATCCCCAGGACCCTCCTCCCAAAAAAGAAAGAAAGTAAATCTCATGAAATATTAAATGTTCTTACCACAAATAAGTAAATAAATGTTAAGTAAATAAAAATTGTGCAAACTTACCAAAGGCTGTACGATTTGAGTTGCTCGTGATCTTGGCTTTACACAAAAAGCTGCTATGGATCCATTGAATACCTGTTATTTGTTGGAAATGTGTCTCCTGTTTATATGTATTACAGTTTATAAAGTGCTTTTTGATGTCTATGTTTACCAACATTTGTTATTACAGGCCTTTCTAAATACTACCATTAAATCACATACGGATGTGCCCTGGTGCATTTAGTTTATGTATGCCATCTTTTCATATGTTTGTTCACAATTTAGATATCTTTTTCCTAAATTGCTTTAATAGCTTTTTTCTTAGGATTTTTAATCAGCATGTGTTTGTATATTTTGAGTGATAAATAATATATTTGCATTTTAGCATTTATGTATACATATATCAATACAAAAATACTTTGAGGCATGTACTAATGACTTCCATAAATGCAATTTATTAACTTTTAGTATAACCACTTTTTAGATATACTTTATATGCCATATAATTCACTTATTTAAAGTGCATAATTAAATAGCAGTTAAGACTTCTCCATACATCTTCCAATCAAATTTAGAATATTTTTATCACTCAAAAAAAAAGATAAAAACCAACAAAATAAGGCCTATACCCATGTGTAGACCTTTTTCATTTTCCTAAGGCCATCTTCATCCTTTGGCATCTATTCATCTTTCTGCTTTTATAGATTTGCGTGTATTAGAAGTTTTGTAAAACCTTTTTTAGCTCCTTTTATTTAGCTTAATTATTTTAAGATTTAGGCATCTTGTAACATTCTTTTTTATGACAATTTCTAATCGATTGTATGAACATAAATTTTGTTTATCCAGAAAGACACTGCATTATTTTCCATTTTGGGAGTTTTATTCATGTTGCTGTTACATACGTGAAAGTTTGTAATGGGTGGTTTTCATTACCCTAGGACTGGAAAAGCTGGCTCGTGTGATAATTTCATTTTTAACATTTTCAGGAACCGCCAAACTTTTTTCTAAAGTGCCTGCACCAATCTACTTCCCACCAGTGGTACAGAGGATTTTATTCTTCCCATATTCTCGCTAAAACTTGTTTCGGCTCCTTTCTCAATTATAGCCTCCTAGTGGATGTGAAGTGGTTTTTATTTGCATTTTACTAATGTCTGTTGATTATTTAGCAATATTTCCTGTATTTATTGGCCATTTTAATTAATATAAAAAGGCATCCATTTTTCAGTGAAAGATGTCATTTACCATTAATATAAATAAGTATATGTGAAAAGGCAAAGCATGGAATTGCATACAAATTTAAAATTTCACCCTTTAAATTATTGTAATTCATTAGTTATTTAAATGAAACATGCAGTTGTATGTCTTACAGTGTCATCGGACTTGTTGTCATTAAAAAAATTTTAAAAGAAAGTCGAAATAAGGGGCTGGGAATTTAGCTCAGTGATTAGAGTGCTTGCCTTGTAAGCACAAGGGCCTGAGTTCGATCCCCGGCACCACAAAAAAAAAAAAAAAAAAAAAAAAGAAAGTTGAAATATAAAATGCAGCGCAAGTTTGAATATCCTTGTTACGATATTTTAAAAGATATTGTCCTAATACTTAGTGGGATCATGTACAAAGAAATGTTGAGCATGACTGTTACAACTTTATAATGATTTAACTAGACAAGCGGTCACAAAATTGTTACTTCTTAACCATTTCATTATTTTCTATAGGTTAAATTTACATAAGGTCGTGATTGAGCACAATGGTGAATAGCTTGAAAATGCTATTACAGGGAAAGGCACATTGTCATTAATAATCCTTAAAATACTCACCTTTGTTTCAAACACACTTAGCTCATTGTTCTTGGAAATACGTCTTCTGCGGTAACAAGTTTTTTTTTTTAATTTATTTAATCACTTAAGCTATTTTTGACCTAGTCTTTTATATAGTGTTCTGGCCTGAGGCTACCTAATTAACTCCAATTACACATTTGTCAATGTTGCATTCAGACAATCGGTTACAGATCAAGCCTATTAGTTTAAACTAACTTGTTCACTTTGTTTAATTTGAAAGTAAAATTTAATGTTTTAGACCATCATTTACTAGACCCTGGGCTAAACATCTTTTGAGGATATTACCCCTTAGTTTTTACAAGGCGGGTCAGAGGTAGGAATTATTTACCATGCGCTTTGTAGATAATCTTCCTACTCCAGGAAGCTCATTCTTAAAGACTAAGAAGTAAAGTCAAAAGGTAACCCAGTCTAAGCGATTATATTCATGGATAATACAATATCATTGAATGTGAAAAAATTTTCTTGTATCACTTTTTCTGTGTGCCCAAATAACATGCATGCATGCATGCCTGTGTGCTTACACACATACACGCATGCACACACACACATGTTTTTCTCAATACTAAACAGGGAAGATCTAGCTTTATATTTGAAATGTCTCCATGGCAACTGAGAATCATTTCTTTTTGACAATCAAGCCTGGGAAAAGAACTGAAAGAACAACAATAAGAAGGCACATATACCCTAAACAAAACAGTGTGGCTCTTACTCAGTGGATACAACAACAGCATCAAGTCTCTCTGCTGTCCATCTTGAGATCAGGTCATAAATATATAAAGCTTAAATAAAAGGAACAAAAGCAGAATATTAGTGAGAATGAACAAAGGAAGAGAGAATGTTCTCTTAACAAAGTCCACTGTACATTATTATGCAGTCAAATGCTGTACCCCTGAGCTGTACCCACATGATTTACGTTCTGGCAGTTCTCTACCTGTTGCATAATAAAATAACAAAGAGAGAAATTTAATACTGTCTTTATCCTAAGAAAACACCCATCTACACTCAATGGAATTCAGATTTCTTCCAGAACTTTCTAATTCTTCTCCATCCCTTACACCTCTTTTTTGCACATATTGTCAGTGATTCTCATTAGCTTTGTTCTCTGGAAGAGGAAACTTAGTTCCCTTCTGAAAGAGACATTGATTTTGTTGTTTTCTGTGATAGTTACACATGTAGGAAAAAGACAAGTCACTGATTTGCCCAATATGTTGTAGGATATGTGAGCCAAGGAAATATGAATAGAACATGCTAGCATAAATTGTTCACTAACATTCAGATGGGACAAGAGAGAAACCATCTGAATATAAGTTGGACAGAATTAGAGAAATCTCCTAGAAAACTAGCATTTCATCATTTATTCCTTGCATCTGTTCTACTATCCTTTAAAAGGGTGTCTTGTTGAGGCCTGTCTTTGTTTCTTTCTTCTTGACTGAAGAAATACTAGGTGATAATCTTGTCTGTCTCTGTGCCACTCACCACATGTAATCATCTTAACGGTGCACTCCTTCTTCCTTCTTCTTCCTTCCTCTGTGATGCTTACCTACTGCTCAACAGTCCTAACCACCGCTTTCCTAGTCTATTTCTGCTTATTGTCTCATTTCTCTTCAGTCTACACACTTGTCATATTTCTCCCACTTAAACAAACATCAAATGGCATCTTGTATAAAACTCTTTTTATTCTTTCATTGTTGTGTTTATTCTTTTATAACAAATTTCTTTTAGGGTCAGCAATGATTCCGCCCATTTCCTTATCACTTAATTTTTGCTTCCGGCAAAGTGTTTCTTTGTGAATATACATCAAGCCTCTCCTCAACGCCATTAATGTAAAAAGTTCAACATTCACGGTACATACTTTTGTCCCCCTTACATGGCACCTTCCACCATTCAATACTTCTCATAAGTCCCATCTTTCTCAGACTCCTCCCTTGGCATCCTTTTCATTTTTTGACACTTTCCTCGCTTTTGTATGCTTGCTGGGTGCTTACTATTCCACCCAAAACTAATGTCTATTTCACAATAATCTGTCTAACCTTTCCACCCGATCTTGATTGTGCTGAACTATTATTTCCTATTTCCATTTGTCTCTTCATGGTGTGCTGTATTATTTACTCATGTCTGAACTGATTAGAGACTGCTGAGTTAGAATTAAACTAGTTGAATCATTTTACGTATTCCAAGTTTTCTCCAGCATTGCTGGAAGATTGCAAGACACAAAGAAGACATGCAAGTTAGTGAATTAACACATTGGTTGATTCTATTAGATCAAATAGAAAATAACACGAGTGGTAATATATGTTTTCTTAATGTATTTCCATAAATTGGAAACCTTTTGTCTTCTCAGCTCTACATGACTTGATGGGGAAATGCATGTGTTTAAATGGAAAATAATAATTTGAACCTTCCCCAAGAGAGATTAATCTGTGCTGGTGTTCAAAGCAACAGAAGAAAATGGTGACTTGAGCCATTCTGAATAAAATTATACGAAGGCTCGGTGAAAACTTCACCATGACCTCAGTAACAGAAATTTTTCAATGTGATCACTTACCAGGACTTCCAAGACACCAGCATCCACCATGGATGTAAAACACAGCTCTTCTTAGCTCATTTAACTTCCTCTTTGGCACATATATACGAACAGGAGTGTTATTGAATTTGGTCTCAGTCACAGAGAGAGTTTCATCTGAAGTTGTTGAGACCTCAAACAAGGTCATACTTATCCCAAGTAAACCAACAAAATTATAAATCCCCAGGAACTCGATAAATGTACACTAAAAAAAAATTCAAACACAATTTAGACTTCAAATTCCGAATCAACGAGAATTTTGAACATACAAGTACGCATTATTCTAATTACATCAAATGAGAAGAATGGCACTCTTATATACATATGCACTTAATCCTTTTCGAAAAGAGAGAAATGCAGTAATTATATCTACAGTAGTTCTCAAAAGGAGCAACTGAGGACTTATTTGGTCCTTAGTCCAAAAGTGTCATGTCCTCTTCTGAGCTTTTTGGTTGCAAAGATGAGCAAAACAAATCCTCTTCTCAAGAACCCCAGACTTAGATCTGGAAAATATGTGAAATTTTAAAAATGCTGTAAATTTTTTGATAGAGCCCTGCTCTAAGTACTTTGAGAGCACAGAGAAGGTGACTGCATTCAGACTCTCAAAGGAAAGACCTTTTCTTCGCCATTTAACCAAGCACTTCCCTTATCCATTCATCTGTCCAAGGACAGAGAGGCAGCTTCCAAGATTTAGCTATTATGAATTGTGCTTCTACAAACATGGGTGTGTGTGAATCACTGTAATATGATATCTTCAACATTTTGGGAAAACACATAAAAGGTGAATAGCTGGGTCCAGTGCAATTTTTATTTGTATTTTTCTCAGGAATTTCCATTTCTGTTGAGTATACTCTGCTATAAAAAGGATGCATTTGAGACAGTTGTAGAAATATGGATGCACCTTGAAAGAATAATGTTAAGTAAAATAAATCAGACACACAGTCCTAATGATAGCGTGGTTTCTCTTAATGAGCAACCCAAAGTATAAATAAATCAAAATAAAGAATAGATAATAGGAAACAAGGAGATAGATATTTTGCAAATGGAAAGGAGACTGAGAGTTGGAGAGAGGGGGACAGGCAGGGAGGGGAAAGAGAATTAAAAGAATTAAAATGTGTTATGTACATTTATCAACTCACCAAAACAAATGGAATCATTATACACTGCATACATGTACTAATAAAAATAAAAATTTTAAAAAGGGTTCGACCAAAGAAATAAAACAAAAGAAGACCCTTCTGCCCTTCCGTGGAGAAGTAGTAGTGTGTCTTGGAGATGAGCGGGCACTTGATGACACACAACACTAACGTTATAAAGCAGGATACACGTGGTGAGATACCATTGAGGGAGAAGAAAGTGTGGGAGAGATGGAGAGGGCAGCCTGCCAGCCTGCAGCCTGACCTGCTTAGACCTACCAGTGACAGCCAGCGTTTTAGAGCGTTCAGTGATAATAAACAGCTAGCCATGGTATGCGTGCTTTAGGTTCTATGCACCTATGACACAGATAATACTATCACACCTGTTTGTGAGATGAAAAAATGAGCTCAGATAAACTAAATAATGACTTCAAGCACACGCACCATGGAAATGCTGTTTAGTTATATCCTGAATCTTGCAAATTTGATTCTTGAATTGACTCTTCGTTTACAGCATAATTCCTCAATGAAATGTGTGACTAGATACCCAAAGATTGACAGGAATTTAAAGGAAGCCAGCCTAACTAAATATAAACAAAACAAACAAACAAAAAGCCAAATAAATCAAGGAAATAATTGAGTACAACAGACTAAAAGAGAAAATTAAGGATTAAGAAAATATATTTTAAAAAACATTGAAGAGTATCTTTTGAGAGGTCTGAAAATATATCCATAAATTACAAGTAGAAATAAAACCTAGAACTGAAAATCATTAGAAATGAGGAAAACCTCAGAAGCAGAAATATGATTGATGAAATAGTCTTTAATAATGAAAAGATTTTTTTTAAAAATCAGACAGCCTCCAAACTGGGGTGAAAACAGAGTGAATATTAGAAATATAAAATCACTTCTTAAAGCTTTTGTTCCTCCATATTGCTTACAGAATTAAATCAAAATTTATTACCATTGGGCACAAAGCACTGTATCTAATCCTTCATAATTAAATTGCAGAAATATTCCCATCCATTGCAAATGGTTTATGAGATTTCTTCACATGTCAATATTTTGCAAGTGGGAGATTGGTACTCGTTGCTATCTCTTCTGGAAAGCATTTTTTCTTCAGCTCATAATGTGACTAGATTCTTTCGATGATCTGGCTTAGTAGTACATATTTCTTCTTCACAATGGATTTCTCTGATCATAAATACAGTAACGCTGCACCCAACACATACCCACATTAGTCTCTTTTCCTGTCTTACCTCTTTCAAGCCATTTCTCAGGATCTGAAATCATTCATTCATTTGATTATATTTTATTCTTTCCCCCCCACACTAACATGTGAATTTTACAGTGACGAGATCTGCTTACCTAAGAAGATTCGGCAGAAATTTGAAGTTCAGTAAATGAGAAATAAAATTCACCTGTTTTAATTTCTAAAAGGAGAATGTTGTAAGTTAAGTTAATGAAATAATGAAAAAGATAATGGCAAAATATATCCAAAGGGAAAGAAAGGACTACACCTGGCTTCCTCACTCACACCAGAGCTATTCTGGCAAGCAACCAGTTTCCAGGAGACAGCACGATTCTGCATCAACTTCTGCTTGCTGACCTGACCTGAGCACTCAAGAGATACACCAGCCATCCTGCTTGTACAGGTTTTTTCCTTGAGAAACTGTTTGTGTGCTTTTCTCTGTATTCTGAATCCAAAAGAAAATTGCACAAAGGTACACATCTAATGCACTGCTGCATAATTGGACAACCTCTGGGTTGTTTCTAAAATAAAATATTAATCCACCAACAGTCTGGCTAAAAAATATCAGTGGCGGACCGCCATAATGACATTAAGGCTACCTAATCAAAGCAATTTTTCAGAATAAACTACTCAAAAGACTGCCTGTGCATTGTTCTTGGTGTTTGTAAACATGATTCTAATAAATAAAATAGTGAACAAAAATGCCATATATCTAAGCAGTAAATAGGCAAAAGTCATAACATTATTCTAAAAGGAAGATAAATTGAAAAACAAAAACAGAGACGAGAAAACTTCTTCAAAATACATGATTGCATATGGACAGTGGAATTCCAGACTTACCAAATGCAGAGTAGTTTTTAGTCCTGCGTGGATAAACATCACTTTCCATGGCTCCTCCACATTATCTGGGAGAGGAGTGTACACATAATATGCTGCAAGGACACTCATGACTAGAAAGTACACCCACTTTCTCCTCATGCTGCAATTCTTAAATTTCTCTGTCCTCAGAAACTTGGAAAGTAATTTTTTGAAATAGTCTAATTGTCGACTTGAATTGTCGACAGCCCCATCCAGAAGCTTTGTTTTTCTTTTGAAAATAGATTTTCTCACTTTCTTCCAGAGCTGCCAGAGAGCGTTAAAATTTCATGGAACATCCAGCAACAATCCTGTGAGTTATAAGCTCAAGATTCAATGTGTAATAGGAAGTTGAGCAATTCTGCTAATTTTCATACATATTATCACTGTTCCCCTAAGCAACTGTGTATTGCAAAACGATCAAGGAATACGTTCTTTAATTGTAATAAAATTATCTATTCAGAGCTTCTGGGTTGCATAGTCTTTGTTGTAAAACAGTGTGTCATGGAACAGAGAAACACAAATGAGCATATTTTAGAGCATCGAGAATATAAAATGTAAGTGACAATTATATGGGTCGCTACAGAATTCAAATTATCATGTAAGAGACAGAAATGTTGGCAATTATTTACAATAACTCTTGAGAAAGGATTTCAAAAAATGTAATGCTAGTAAAGGAAGCAGTAGTAGTGAACACTTATTAATTATGTATTCTATAAACTAGACTCTACACTAAGGGATTTTTACATAATCTAAATGAGTCCAAATAGTAATCTATCAGATCTATATTAAAGGTCTTCCATAAATGAATGAAATAAGTTTTAACAGGCTAAGTAATTGACTATAGTCCTATAATTAAGTGTTTTGGATGACTAAAGAACATATGGAATATTTTTATAACTTTGTTTCTTTAAGATCTACAGTGTATGTGTCTGTGTTTTTTTTGTGTGGATGTGTGTTCTAGAATGGAATTATAAAGAGGAAATAATCATCTACCTATACAGCAGAGAACAGTTCTGGTGAAATGGTAGTGTATTGCCTATCATTTTATTTCTACAACCTAATATCTTTCCTGACTAACACCTGGAGTTACCATTTGTTCAAGGAATTGGGATTTGTATTTAGTAGGAAATGAAAATGGAGAAAGAATCTAGGAAGTTGTATACTCACTGGTGCAAAGCCAGATTAATGTTCAGCACTAGTAAAAGCAAATAATAAAAATGTGATCTTGTATTAATTTTTTAAATTGACCCTACATGATTTCCCCTAATTTCTTTGTAGAACTATAGGTAGTTTTGGAAGTGAAGAGTTCTTTTCATTTGTATTACTGAAATCATACGTAGTGCTGTTGCAAAACTAGAAAACACTGTGATACAAAAAGAAAAATAAAATCTTTTCAAGCATTTCATGAACTATAATTTTTTTGAAAGTCATTTGGAGAAAAGGATAAATCTTGATGCATACCCTCAGTAAGCATTGCAATCAAAATACATGGTGAATATTTAAATGTGAAAAAATATTACAGCAAGCAGCACATTGCCATTAATGCCCCTCAAAATGCTCCCCTCTCTTCAAACACCCATCGGATCATTTTTGTCACTTTCTGTTGCAAAGATATGCTTTCCTGAGAGTCTAGTTACGCTGTCTTAGCTGCCTAGATGTTCTGAATCAATTTAAAATTTTTACCTTTCATCATCATTTTGAGTTTGATGAAGAGCCAGAAGTCACAAGTTGTCAGAACCAGTGAATTAGGTTGGTAAGGTCACAGTCTAACATTCTTTCAAGTCTGTTTTGTATTGGATGGCACTGAGTAGCAGCATCCACAGTGGTTTTTTGGTTTTTTTTTTAATTTAATTTTATTTACCAAGAACATGCATGGGTACACTGTATACATAGTGATCACATTCATCATAGTTAATTTGTACGTGACATATCTTGGTTATCCCCCCTCTTCCCTAGCCCTCCCTTTCATTCCCCCTCCCTTTATTATTTACTGCAGATTTATTTACATTTTTACATTTTCCCCTTTCCCCTTTCTTTTCTTTTTCCCTTCCTTCTTTTCCCCCTTCTCCCTATCTAGTTCTCCTCTCTTTTGAATACTATCTTTTTTTTCATAGTATCTATTATACCTCTTTGTCTCTATTGACGCTTATGATTTCTCATATTAGAGAAACAATTCAATGTGTACTCATGAGTGTCTGATTTATTTCACTTAAGAGTATGCTTTCAAAGTGCATCCATTTACCTACAAATGTCTCTGGTTTATCCTTTTTTATGGTGGTATAGTACTCCATTGTGTAGGAAAACACATCTTCATTAGCCATTCATTGGTTGTTGGGCATTTAGCTTGTTTCCAAGACTTAGCTATTGCAAATTGTGTTGTTATGAACATGGTTGTGCATATACCACTGTGGTATGATGATTTTAATTCATCTGGGAAGATCCCCAGTAGAGGAATAGCTGGATCAAATGGAACCTCTAGTTTTTGAGGAATCTCCATACTGATTTCCACAGTGGCTGGACCAAACTACTTTCCCACCAACAGTGGAGGAGGGTTCCTTTTTCCCCGCAGCTCTGCCAGCATTTGTTATTGGTTGATTTCTTGATTAAAACTGTTCTTTCTGGAGTGCGATGAAATCTTAGTGTTGTTTTGATTTGCATCTCTCAAGTGACCAGTGATGTTGAACATTTTTCATATATTTATTTGCCATTTTTATTTCTTCATCTGAGAAATGTTTATTCATTTCAGTTGCCCATTTTTGGATTGGGTCTTTAAATTTGGGAGGTTTAATTTTTTTGAGTTCTTTGTATATTCTAGATATTAGACTTTTGTATGAGGAACAGCTGGCAAAAATTTTTTCCCACTTTGTGGGTTTTTGCCCCGCTCTACTGGTGATTTCTTTTGCTATGCAAAAGCCTTTTAATAGGATGTGGTCCCAAGCACTGATTCTTTGTATTGTTTCCCGTGCAGTCTGGATTCTGTTCATAATTTTTTTTCCTGCCCCTATGGCTTCGAGAGTTCTTCCTATTCTATTCTCCAGTAGATTTAGCATTTCTCTTTTAATGTTCAGATCTTTGATCCACTTTGATTTTAGCTTAGTACATGGTGAGAGACATGTATCTAGTTTTAGTTTTCAGCATGTGACAAGCCAATTTTTCCAGCACCATTTGTTAAAGAGGCTATCTTTCTTCCAGTGAAGGTGTTTGGCTCCTTTGTCAAAGATGAGGTATTTCAATGTGTTTGGAGTTGTTTGTGCATCTTCTAGTCTGTTCCATTGGTCCTTGGATCTTTCTTCATGCCTGTACCATGCAGTATTTATCACAGAAGCTTTATAGTATATTTTCGAGTTGGGGACTGTGATGCCCCCTGACTTATTCCTGTTGCCCAGGATTGTTTTTGCTATTCTTGGTCTCTTCTGGTTCCAGATAAATTTCATGATTGTTTTCTTTAATTCTGTGAAGTATGTTATTGGTATTTTGATTGGAATTGCATTAAATCTGTATAGTAATTTAGGAAGCATGGCCACTTTCACTATGTTGGTTCTTCCAAGTCATAAAGAAACTCATGAAAGAGGATTTCTACAGCTGCTCTAGACAGTGGCAAAAATCATAAGTGTGTTTGAAGTTATAGAGTGTATATTTGGGGGTTATTTGAAAGACAATATGTCTTATACTATAATATTCACATTTTTAATATATATTTACCATATAGTTTGATCATACCTTGTCTTTTGTTTGCGTTCATTTTGGACATAAAAGAAATAACCTAACAACATAAAAATGACTTAAAAATTAATCCAGAACTGTAGCAATCATCCATTACCCTGATCCAATATCCATGTTTACTTGTTTACAACTGGATTTTGCCTGCTTAGTCACTGTGTTTTGTTTATTCAAATCTCCTGTGCTCGTATTTACCTTATGTGATATTTATAAACTCTAAAATGAGTTGAGTTTATTTCACTTGTCATTTAACCACCTTCAATGGTCCCTAAATATTATGTTTTCACCATTAAGGAATTCCTTGAGTCTTTTTCTTAAGAAACACTATAGTAGTCTAGTTTCATTACATAAATAAACTGATAGTAATAACAAATATATTTATAGTATAATAAATATTAGTTATAGTATGTGGTTATGTCCTTTAATTTTCATTATGAGGATTGACATTCTCCACAGTCTAAATATAAGAAAGCTCCCTGCAGAGAGTTTAATTTACTGACCAAAGACACACAACTAGAGATGATAGTTTGTAATAATTGTTCTTTATTACTAATGGAATATTGATTTCTTAAATGTGTAATTAGGCTTTATTCTTTCTATATACTTTTCAGAAGAAGAGAGCCTAGATTTGCATTTATTTTGCTGCCCATTAGCTGTGTCTTTATTATTGCTCTATCCTGAAAATATAATTACTGATTTATCACATATTTTATTTACAGAAATATATATTCTCAAATGGCCAATACAAAAATTAACACAATCAGTAATTTTACCATGGAAAGTTTCTGCCCTAAATTCAGCCACGTTAATCGGATACCTAAGGAAGTTGTAAAAATTCATATTTATCCTATCTGGGATGTAATCATCATGATATATAGTTATGTTCATTTGTTTTAATACGTTCAATTCTCAAAAAATGTTTTTTAAAAATTAATTTTATACTAATCAGCAATATCACTACCATGAGTCTGATTATAATTGAATGTAATACATGCTTCTGTTTTTTTCTGGGAATGGATATTTATTATTTTTTTTTTCAACTTTGTTGTCCTCTAGTTTTTGGTAATTTGTATTAGCGGTTGGCATCAACATGCTATTGCAAGATGTACGAAGATAAAATAACAAGGGCTCCATTTCATATTTCTGGTTTCTTTAAGATGCCTTTGCAATACTAAAAAACCCTACTAGCTCCAGCAATTTTCTCAACTTCCAGCAAGAGATTACACTACTCAGAAGTGGCTCAATTCACCCACATATCACTATAAGCCACGTGATATTCCTGAGCGGTCTGAGCACGTACATGCACAACACTCCTTCTTCAGCAGCCCTGTACTCTGAGTCAGTCCCTATTCCTTTTTTGTGCACCATTCCCATGAATGTGAGCTGCTTCTTAAAATAAACGACATCTGTGATTTCTTTATAAATTTACACAGACCTTTATCCATATTAAATCCATTCTGACCAGGTGTATGCAATTTAAGAGTTCATAGTTAAAATTCATTAAAGCACATTTACACTTCAAAATCCCATGAAGCCTGTGATTTCTGTAGAAATAGCCCTTCTACAATTACTTGTATGAAAACTTTACCTTCCAGTGTTTGAAGATAAGGTAGTGGCCTTACTTGAAAGAGTGTCCTGAAATACTTTCTTATCACCTTATTCCGCCTCCAGATTATTAGCTTAATTAAATCCTGGATGACAGCAGGAAAAAATGAGCGCAGTATTTGAACAATGAAGACAGTGGGAAATACTTGAAATGACACTGTCATTTTGTACTAATTAAAATAATAATACTACATCAGAGGAAATTATAAATTTAATGAAATAGAGAAGAAAGAAGTAATAGTGCACCAGTTTTTTATTTACCACATTATTAAGTGAATCGGCTTATAGTGATCTGTTTTACCGACAGAATAGGTCTCAAAAGTACTTAAATTCAGATTAGCCTCCTTATAAAAGGTGATAAAAAACAAAAATTCTTTGCCAAAAAGATATATAACTTGGATTTTTTTACTGCGACTCTCTCAACTTACCCCAGAGAGACAATTTAGGACAACCAAGAACATATTCTTTGCTCCAGCAACATTAAAAGCTTTGCGTGGGCAGTGATTAGCAGTCCAAAAGCAATCCCGAGGAATGCGGCCCTTTGTGATGCCTTTTAGTCTCAGTGAATGTGGTAAGATTCATATTGGAAAAGCCCAGCAGCAGTGCAGGCATCTCAGACACAACATGGGTGTGTCTACCGAGATGAGCAGTAGTGATGAAAATAATCTCACATATCTCTGAAAGTAACACCTCCATGAGGTCTGAACCATCAAAATGTCTGGCAGTCTGTCAAAATGAATAGTAATCTGTATAAGGCACAGACTCACACCCAAGGCACCATAGATAAGGCACTTTGTAGGCTTAACCCTTTCAAAGGAAGGTCAGCCAAGATATCCTGGAGGAAAACTCATGCACCTAGTAGCGATATATACTGTAAGTCTGCCTCCTCCAATCCCCATTCCTGGATACTTATTCTAAAGGAGTATGAGTTCCTCGAAACCTTAAATCTAATACTTTCCATAAAATATAGTAAAAATCAAGCTATCAGGTAGGAAGTGAAGTTTTATTTGCATGGGTTCTACTGAAAACAGGAAGATGGGATGTGCAAGTACGTAGTTCGTATCTTTTCCCCATTTCTAAAGCTCTATTTGCAATGTCCCTCAGAAAAGGTAGTACCTGCATATTGGCTCAAATGAATACTATTAAGAAATTAAGGAAAACCCCTTAATTTGCTCCTCAGTACTAAATCAGTTGAGCAATAATTACTACTTCTTATAGAATCAGTTATAATCATCTGGAGCCATCATCTAGTGGAGTTCAGTAGCATGATAAAAAACATGGAAATTTAGAGGACATCATGTTCTTTAAACTCTAATTCAATCTGACTTGAGCTTTGAGCAGAACACAGAGACTTTCCTGGAGGAATTAAAAAGTTTAGTAAGTTCAGTAAGTTTAATCGAGTAACTCTACCTTCAACTATAATTGTTCATATGGACTCATGAAGGAAGTAAGACAATAAAGCTTCTGACATCTAATACATGCTACAGTTCTGCAAAATTCATTTCAGGAAAGCTAGAGTTCTAGTGAATTATTTCTGAACATTAAGATCTTTGAATTCTGTTTAGATGAATCTACATAATCTTGAACACAAATACCATAATGACCCTTCAATTCCAGAGAACTTCACAGGGGTTTAACATATTGTCAGTATAGTTTACCACAAGCAGTAAGCCCCTCAAATATCATGGAAATTCAGGGACTAGGTTTTTGTTCAGTTGTGTATTTTTGAGGGGTTCGTGAAATAAAGACTCCAAGACAGGTTGCAGAGGTCTTGATATCTTTCTGAAAGGAATAATGCTGTTCTGGTGAGCCACTTTTAACTGTGAATCCAAGGTGCTTCATTTATCAAGTGAGCCAATAAAGAATGCTGGAATAAAGAATGAAAGGATTTAAAGAAAGAATAACTGGCTCACTTCAAAAGCTTCTCTACTCCTGGGATAGTTTTACCTAGAAAAATGATGCTTAAAGAGTGTTGAGCATAATCAGGCATTAGGAAGAATATGAAATATATGTTAGGAATATCCCATGACACTTAGAGTTACACAACACAGCTATTTCTCTTCTTTTGCAAACACTCTTTTTTTTTTTTTTTTTTGCAAACACTCTTTAATGCGTACAGGGAATAACTGATTTGATTTTTTGATTCTCTGTCCTCTAAATGGTTCAGGTCATTCATGAGATAACAGGTGATACGAGCACTGATCACATGCATGTATCAGTCCTAAATAATGTTAGGTTATTCTTACCTATAAGACAGTAGAACATTCCCACCTACAATAAACCATCAAGGTATTTCAAAATAGCTTATCATCATGTATCTAAAATAGTATCTGTATGTGATGATCAAAGGTTATTACCCAATTCCTGTGTGCTAGGAGTCAAGCCTTACGTAGGGAGCACCATGCAGAGTTCTTTTTCAATTCTAGATGAGATTTTGTTATACTACACAAAATTGACTTATTTATAAATGTATTGGTTGGACCTATATATTTCCTCTGAGACTTAAATGTCCCTGAATTATGATGGTACTGGCTAGAAATAGCAACTTTAACTAACTTCCCAGATGAGGACCAATTAAGTAGTGTAATTTTGAATTGGTGGTACTATATCTTTTTTTTTTTTTTTTTTTTTTTTTTTTTTTGTGGTGCTGGGGATTGAACTCAGGGCCTTGTGCTTGCAAGGCAAGCACTCTAATCACTGAGCTAAATCCCCAGCCCACTATATCTTTACTGCTAAAATTTTTTTAAGTTTTTCTTAATAAATACACTCATGTAGTAAAATCACCCATCAACACAGAACAACTTTATTAAACTAAAAATTTGCATACCACACAATTCACAAACTTCAAATATAAGATTCAATAGATTTTAGTACATTAACCATTACTACCACAATCGAACTTAGATCATTTTATCTCAAATAAAAACTTTATCTACTGTCTTCTCAAAATCCCTCTCCCCTAAATCTATGTAACTACTTGGAGAGAATTTTAACACTGTCTTTTCCCTAAAAACCTGCCCATCTGCATTTCTATGGGGTTCTTATTTCCCTCAAACCTTGCTAAATTCTCTTCATACCTTACACCTCTTCCACACATGTTGTCCTTGATGCTTCTTAGCCAGCTTCATTCTCTGAAGGAGAAATCCCAGCTACCTTGCTGAAAGTGACACTCATGTCGTTCATTTCCATAATGATTACACCCCCATGTAAAAGACAAGTCACTGATTTGACCAATGTGTTGATGGACATATAAGTCAAGGAAAGAAAGACAGAATTATGCTAATATAAAAGGCCCACAAACATCTGTACAGGACAAGAGAAAAATTACCTGCATAGAAGTGAGACAGATTTATGGCCCCTTAGAAGCTTATTTTCCATCATTTTCTGCTTTCATCTCTACTACTACCCACAAGGGGTACTTGCAGAGGCATTTCTTCACTTTTTCTTCTTGTCTAAGAGGAACACTAGATGCTATTCTTATCCCTTTCTATCCCATTACCACACCAAATTATTTTATCACTGATTTTATTCTTCTTCCCTGCTATTTCCCCTGTAATGCTTATCCATTGGTCAACAGTCCCAGCCATTCTTTCTACTCCATTTTAGCTTATCATCTTCTTTTCCATCAGTCTACAAATATATTCATATCTCCTCTGCATAAGCAAGTATCAAATAAAATGCTTCCATGTAAGTCTTTTCTAATTCTATCATTCTCCTACTTACTCCCTTCATGACTAAATCCATCTAGGGTCAGCAATGACTCCTCTCATTCCCTTATCTCTTATTTATTGTTCACTGGAAAGTTTTTTATACATTAACATGCATTATGTCTCTCCTTGCCATTAGTGATACAATAATTCAACATTCTAGATACATACTTGGGACCCACTTACATGGTTTCTTACACTACTCAGAACTTCTCATAAGTCCCTCTTTTCTGAGATTCCTTCCTTGGCTCCCTTTCATTTTTGGACAGCTTTGAGGACTTTTTAGTGTGTTGGTGACTGCTCACTTTTCCATCCAAAACTAATATCTCTTTTCCCCGAGTCTGTCTCCAATTTCCAGTCACTTTGTCAGAACTAAGATAGTTATTTCCTGTCAGATTCTGTGCCTGTCTTCTCTCCCCAACACTCTTTTCTCTCCTAAATTCTCATTTCATTTGACATGTTTTGATTAATTTCAAGCCTGTAACATTTCTTTTTTTTTTTTTTTTTTGGTGCTAGGGATCGAACTTGGGGCCTTGTGCTTGTGAGGCAAGCACTCTAACCACTGAGCTAAATGCCCAGCCTCCACATGTAACATTTCTTGTGTGGACTAATTTACTCTTTTATTCCAGAGTTCAGAGTCCACAATTTAGATGCCGTTCTGTATCCACTCCCTCACTTGACTAGGGCGCTTTTAATTGAAGCCAACCTAATACATATTGAGTACTCTAGAATTAATGGGTTTAGTGATGCCCTCAGCCACAACAGTGGGACTTTTATCCCAGTTCATCCACTTTTGAATATACTACTCAGACTACTCTAGTTCTCTACATCAAAAGACTTGTTACCTTTGCATCTGACCCTGATTCCTGGGATCTTTTATTTTCTACACTAGTCACTTCATAATGCACTGGATCATTTATACCTGTCTACATTATTAGAGATTGCTACATTAGCACTCAAGCGCTAAGATTTTTCTTCATTTCCAATGTTCCTCCAAAAGTCCTGAAAGTTTGCTAGGTACAAAGTAAATATGCGGGTTAATGAATTAACACATCGGTTGGTCCTATTATTTCAAATACAAAATAATAGAAATAGCAATGTTTGCTTTCTTATGTGCCTCAATAAACTGGAAGCCTTCTGTCTTCTCAGCTCTACTAGGTTTGATGACAAATATGTACATTCATTGAAGACAGTGAATTTAAAGCTTCTAGGAAAAATAAATCTACGCTAGAAATTAAGCAAAAGAAGACAAAAGTGACTTTAGAGTCCATTCTGAAGAGGATTACTTAAAGCCTTTGACAAAACCTTGCAAATTAACTCAGTGCCAGAGATGATTTAACGCCTTCACTTACTAGCACCTCCAAATCACCAGCCACAATCCTGGACATGAAATACAGCCCTTCTCAGTATATCTGACTCCCTTTATGGCACACATACAGGGACAAGAATATTGCTGAATTTTGTTTAAATTAAAGAGACATTATCTTCTGAAGTGGTGAGATATCATAAAAATTGGTATTTTTAAATAAATCAATAATATTGTAAAACCCTAAAACTTGATGAATATACACTAAAAATTGATACTCATATATAACAGAACTTCAGATTCTAAATTCAAAGAGATTTTTAACATATAAGTACACATTAATCTGTACTCAGATCAAATGAAATGAGTTGAATGCTCATACAAGATCCCATTATCCTCTTAGAAAAAGATGCAAGCATTCAATGTGCATCCTACGGTTATTAAAAAGGAGGAAAAACACTTATTTAGTCTTTATAGAACAAAATATTTCAGGTTGTTTTTTAAGGTTTATGATTCCAGAGCTAAGCAAGACAAATCTTCCTGGGAACCCCAAACATAAAGGAGAAAGAAATATAAGTACACTGTTAAAAAATGGTGTAAATGTTGTGCTAGAGTGAGGCACCAGGTGACAGAGCACGCAGCACGTGATTGCAATGTGACTCTATAGGGAAAGCCCTTTTCTTAAGAATCTAATCAAGGAAACAGAACAAAAGGAAAACCTTCCAGGGAGAGGCACCAGTTGCTGGATGGGGCACACGTTGATGCAGGTAGGTGTGGCGGTCAAGCTGGAAGCATGTAGGGGGGTTTGATTCAGGATGAAATGTGGGAGCAAAACAGCTTTAGAACAAGACTGAGATCAAAGTGCCATATGGGAATTAGTCTCAGTGATATTACTCTATGTACCTATGGCATAGGCGATATTACTGTCTTACCCATTTGAGAGGTGGGGGGAAAATGAGCCCAGTGAAACTAAATAATTAGTTCAAGCTTGGACACCTTGCAAATGATGTAAACTGGTAATCTAAGTTCAGTAGATTTGACTCCGAATTTATTCTTCGTTCATGTCATGATTCTTCAATAAAATATGTGGCTAGATACTCAAAGATTCGCAGGAATTTGAACAAAATCAGCCCAAGTAATCATAAAAAAAAAAATTAAATGGATCAAGAAAATAATTGAGCACAAAAAAACTAAGTAGCTAGGTTAGGAATAAGAAAATATATTAAAATGTTTAAATTGTATATCCTTTGAGATCTCTGAAAATATATTTAGAAACCATGAGCAGAAAAGTATAAAGTTAAAATGAGATCCAGAGATGAGGAAAGTATCAAAAATAAATATATGATTGATTACAGTTGTTATCATAAAAAGTAATTAATAGCAAGAATTAAATAACAAAAAATTAAAGATGTCTCCCAAATTGGAGTGCAAAGAGAATACATATTAGAAGTAGAAAACCCTTTCTCAAATCTCTTCAGAGCTCTATATTACACACAGAATGAAACCAAATCTTACTATCTATCACTAGGCACCAAGCACAGTATGATAGAACATCGAATCCTTCCCCATTTAACTGCAACAATTTTCCCATCAACTAGAAATGATGTAGGCAATTTTGTGAGGGTGTCAGTATTTTTCGGTAGGAGATTCGTATCTGTTGCTACCTCTGCTGGAAAACTTCTTTCCTTGGTTCTTAGAGTAGTTGGTCTCTTTTGTTCATCTGATCTATAAGCACATGTGTCTTGTTCATATTGGCTTCCTCTTACCATAAATCCCATAACCCAGCCCCCACCATCTGCTCGTATTAGTCTTGTTTTCTGTCTTATCATTTTAAAGCCACTTCTCATGATGTACAATCATTCATTCATTTTGATCATAATTCATTATACATACACGCAGTAAAATGCCAAGTTTGTAAGGGCAGACTCTATTTGCCTCATAGCATTTGGCAGACATTTGAAGTATTTAGTAAATGAAAAACCAAAGGAATTAAAGCATCCACCTGGTTTAAATTCTGTAAGACAAACTTTAAAAATGAAGCAAATGAAATAATGAAAGAAACAATGTAAAAACTTGTGCAAGTTGCTAGAGAGGTTTAGACAAGGTTTGTTTGCTCACACGTGAACTGCTGTGGGAAGCAGTCAGTTTTCATCTCACAGCAGGGACTCACATTCCCTTTCTGCCTTTGTCCTCTCCTGTTTAACCCAGGACATATGTCAGCCATGCTGCTTGTACGGTTTTACCTTGGCAAATTATTTATGATCTTTTCTGTACCTGGTTCTCATAATAGATTGCATCAACATCAATATCTAACACATTTCTCATGATCTTTGGTTTATATCCAAAACTAACTGTTACTCAACCAGTGTCTAAAATAAAAATACCAATGAAAAACCACTAAGGTGACCTTAATGCTACTTAAACAAAGCAATAATTTCTATTCAGTAATAATTACTAAAATTAACTCTAGTTTATTTTTCTAAATATTTTAAACATGTTATCAACAACTAAAATAGTAAGCAAACAAAAAAGCCATGTTTCTAAGCAGTCAATAGTCAAAAGCTTTACAGTTATTTTAAAAAGAAGGTCATATCAACACATAAAAAGAACAGAATCCTGGAAAATTTTTTCAGAACATAAGACTGCATACAGGGGTCAGAATTCCTAAAACATCAGATTTACCAAATGTAGAAAAGTTCTCAGTTGTGTATTGGTCCACGTTAGGCTCCATAGCTCCCCCAAATTATCTGGAAGAGGCATGTAAATATATGATACAAGTAGCTGCACAATCAGATGGTAGGGCAAACTTTTCTATGATTGTCTGACTTTAGGAAAGCAGAAAGTAATCTTCCTGGATGTGCCTGAATAGTAGACTTTAAAAACCATTGCGCTCCAGCCAATCCAGAAGAATTGCCTTATCTCTTGAAGAGAGTTGTTCACTTGCTTTTAGCGTTGGCTGGGTATATTAAAATTATGTTGCTTTGGCAATGATTATCACATCAATTATATGGTCAGGTTCTTGGGCAAGTTCTGAGCATGATCATACTCATCTCTGTTCATATAAGCAAGCATGTATTGAGTAATAATTAGGGGAAAAATATTTTAATTTTAACAAATAGTACATATAAAGCATACAGTATGCAAAATTTGTGTTTTGAAAAAGCAAAGCATGGAAAATAGAGAAATTGAACATATTTGTATGGTTTTGAGAGCATAAAATGTAAATAATCATTATATCAGCCTCTGCAGTATTTATATTTTTATGTAAGAGGGAGAAATATCAACAATTAGTTGTGATGATTCTTTTTTTATTGAACCAAAATTTATTAGTACATTTTAGATATACATAACAATTGCATTCATCATAGTTAATTTGTACCTATATATGATATATGTTGGGGTTTTTTCCCTTCCCCACCCCTCCCTTCACCTCCTCTTCTTCTCCTTATTTATAAGAGCTGTATTTACATTTTTCCATTTTTTCTCTTTTTCTTTTCTTTTCCTTTTCCCTTACTTCCTTTCCCTCTCCTCTCTCTCTAGTTCTCCTTCCTATTTGAATATTTTCTTTCCTTTTCATACTATCTATTATACATTTTTGTTATTTACACTCATACCAGAGAAAGAGTGTGATATGTACTCATGTGTGATTCTTGAGGACAGAGTTGTGAAGTACGTGATGCTAGTTAAGGAAACAGTAGTAGTGAATATTTGCTGTGTATCTGTTCTATGAGCCATTCTATTTCTATGTAAAGTGATTTTCATGAAGAATCTAAATGAGTTATACTGTAAATCTACCAGGTCAATACCATCGTTCCTCCATAGGTGACTAAAATGGATTTTAAGAGGTTAAGCAACCTATTTGCAATGTATCTTTTAAATGTATATACATATATTGAAATATATATATATCACACCTCATACTGTGCTGTGTTCATTTTGAACACAAAAAGAATATCTTAATAATATTAAAATGACTTAAAAATTAGTCCAACAAACTACTGATCATCCACTACCCTGACACAATAACAGTTTTTACTTGTGTGCTTTCTGGATTACACCTGTGTGATAATTCTTTCATTTCAAAGACAGGTAATGATCTTATTTTGCAATAATTGTTCCTTATTGCTAATGGAGAATCAGTGTTTTAAATGTGGGGCTAGACTTTATTCACTCTATGTTCTCTTTAGAACAAGAGAGACTGGATCTCCATGTGTTTCTCTATGCACTATAGTACCTGTGTCTTCATTATCCTGATATTATGAAAATAAGATTGGTGAAATCATCTCAAATTTGATTTACACAAAAATATGAAAAGTCTCAAAATATCAATATAAAAATTAACACAGTAATTCCATGATAAAATGCTATTTTCTGAAATTCAGCCACTTCACTCAGATACTTAGGAAATTTATAGAAATTCAATTTTATCCTCTGTGATGGTACAATTTTGATATAAAATTAGGTTTATTTACTTTATTGTGTATTCTATGTACAAGTATATTTTAATTTTTATAACAATAAGCAATACCACGCAACAGTTGTAATTGTAACCTCTTCTCTTTCATTCTGGACATGGATTTCTATTAACTATGTTTTCTGAGTCTTATTTCCTTCTAGGTCAGATAATTTGTATTACTAGTTGGCATCAGCAGAATACAGGAAGGTACAATATAAAGGTTTCCTGTTCATACTCTGGTTTTTCTAAGTCTTTATATATTAATTTTTTTCTTTTTGTGGTGCCAGGGATCAAACAGAGGGCCTTGCATGAAACCAGCTCCAGCATCTTTCACAACTCCTAGCAAGAAACTGTGATCTACTTAGATGTAACCCAAACATCTATGTATCAACGTGAGTTATGTGGTTTTCCTGCAATAACCCTTCTTCTGCACACCTAGACTCTGAGTGCTAACTCTTGCCTTTCGTCCAGACATTCTTGTAGATTCTGGTTGCTTCTCGAAAAAACCAGTATCTGGAAGTTATTACTAAATTTCTAACACCTCTGCATGCCACAGTTATCTTTCTGCAGAGTTTCTGTTATGAAGAAAGAGAAAATATATTTATAGGATTTGTACTCAAGGAAATACCCCCATCAATACACTTATTGATTCTAACTAATACTCTAATTTTTTTCTGTTTTAGTTTTTCGTAATTATGACCTATGAAGACAGAAAAATGTTAGACTTGTCAGATTCTGTTTTCCTATCAGTGAATAAAATTTCCATGCTTCTTTGATTTTAAGCCACAGATTTGGACATAATAATGCTCTCGTTGCCATGGTAGTTAGTTAAAACTATAGTTAGTCTGTTATAGTTATAATGGTTTAATCTACAGAGTTGTGTAAGATAGGATGTACAAAGCGAGATAGAGTCTTCTTAGTGCAGAGGTAGAGAGAAAAGTATGATAATGCTATGTGAGTGGAAACCAACAGAGATCAAGGTCTTTGATCAAAATTAAAATATGCCATGTCAAGAATACAATTACTAGTATGAGATTTTTAGTCAATCCTATGTAACGATGTGAATAAGAAGGGTTTCAGAGATAAAGATGAGATTTAAATATGATCTGTAGTGTTAGTTGATTTTTGTAAATTAAATAGTGTCTCTTTGAACTGCCTCTCCATTTGTATACTAGAATCATGAAAAGAATTTTGGAAATAGTAAGATTTTGTGAGGACTAGGCCAAAACATACATTAGAACTGCATGTTACAATTTATGTCTTTTTGTAGAGTTTCAAAGATGTACTAGAAAGTATTCCCAAATAAGATTAACTCAAAGGATAATTTCAAAGGTAAGACTGATTTTTCAACAAAAATAATGAAGCCCAAAGTGTACTTGAATCACACCTGCAATGTCCTGCAGGAGAATGTATTCCCAAACAGGAAGCTTCTGAATGCGAGTCCAGAAAAACTATGCCTCAAAATGAAGGCAAATTAAGTCATCACTATTGACATCAAAATGAAGGGAAATGGCAGCTTGAAACCTACCCTTCAAATAATACTAAAGTCCTTCCAGCTTAAAAGAAATTGTAGAACAAAGTAATTCACATCCACAAGAAGGAATAAGGAACATTAGAAATGATAAAATATGTTTATATCATAAAAGATTCTGTGTAGATATCCTTCTCAGTCACTAAATGTGTTGTTTTATAAAAGTCTGTTTTGATTGATGCTACTATATCTATCCAGGACTGTTATGACTACTGTTTTCATGATCTACCTTTCCATTCTTTTACATTCAGTGGATTTGTATGGGCACCTGGCTATTTGGATTTTCTCTTAACTATGTGTTTATTCCAAACACAGATACAAAATCCATCACACTGATATCTAAAAGACGCAAGAGGAAGTGGAGTCTTAGGTAAGACAGTGGCCGCGTACCTTATGTTATTTAGTCATATTAGCCCTCAAATATTGTGATAAAGTTGAATATTATAATTCATAGTGATGTTAAGATGAAAATAACTCAAGCATACTTGAAAAACCAATACAGATTTTAAGTAGTACATAAAAATATTTTAGCACAAAACATAGTGAAAAGAGGAAAATACCTTTAGCCTAATAGGGATAATATAGTAAAATGGTATCTGCAGTTCCAAAGATATCAACAAGTATACTGGATATGAATGGAACATATCCTCTGCCAAAAAGCCAGAAAGTGTCAGACTGGATGGGAATGTGATTAACTGCATAATGTTTCCAAGAAAATGTATTAAATCCAGAGACCCAACATTGCTTCGGATTCCTATGCACCTAAATTTAATAGAAGGTTCCCTTCATCTCTAAGCCATGCAAACCTGTTGGGAGAAGTTATTGTTGTAAGTAAATATTTTGTAGAAAACAAGTGTTTTTCAGTACCAAATGTGATGGAAAATTTGCATAAAGAATTGTAAATTCAGCAGTGTTGTATTTGCTGACTTTCTAGCATCATCTATGACAGCTACCTCTGACTGGATAGAACTACATCTGATACCACTGGAAGACCAATATAGTTGAAATTAAACCCGAACTTTACAAATGAAATTCAACAGCTTTTCTAGTCTGGTGTATTTAGAAGATGATAAACAGCAGTGAGTTCCTGAATATTGAATTAAGAATATTTGTTTGAATTCTTATGATTTATTATATCACATTAAACTACAAAATCCCATAAAGCCTGTCTACTCTGCAGAAATATCATTTCTCCTTTGTTGCTTGTTTGAAATTTATCTTCCAGTTTTTAATGATCTGATAATGGCATCACTTGAAGGAGGTTTTCTAAATAGTTTCTCTCATTACCTTGTTTTGCCTCCAGATTCAAAGCTATAATAAAATCCTGAGACACCCAAAGAGTAAATATAATACTTGAGCCAGGAAGACAGTATAAAGTGGCTGAATGCCATCATATGCCAATACATTAGGGTCTTGTACCAGGAGAAATAACAAGGATGTGTGAGGTGAGATTCTAAATTCAGTAAAACAGAAAGGAAAAAAAGAAGCCTACCAGTCTTTGATTTACCATATTATTAAGTGAGTTGGCATAGAGTGACCTGCTTTACTGATAGTTTCAGGAATTCATATGTAATGTTAAATCAAGTTTTGTCATAACTTCGTAATATGAGAGAAAGAACAGAGTTGGACAGATAGATGCATTAAATTGAATTGACTATTTTGAATCTCTCACTTTATTCCCTGAAGAGAAACTTTGGGACATTCAAGAGCACACTCTTTTCTCTGGTATCATTAAAACCTCTGTAGGAGCAGTCATGACTCAGTGACCAGGAGAAATGCTGCCCTTCGTACATGCCATTTAATTAGAGGGGGTGTAACAAGATCCAGATTAGGGGACTTCACGTAGGAGTTATAGGGAGGTGTTTACTGCTCTGAGTGGCAACGTGAATATAGTTGCAGAGATCCCTGTAGTAACTAATAATGCCGTGATATCAGAAAGACAAAATGACTGGCAAAGTACTGAATAAAATTACAATCTGTATGAAGGTATAGACTTTTACCCAGTTCTCATAGAGAACCCACTTTCTAGATGAGTTTTCTCAAATGAAAGTCATCCATGGTGTCCTTCAAAGAGTCCCATGAAACACAGCAATAATGTGCAATGTATCAAACGCAATGGAAAATCTGCAGAAAGAACAATTATAAACTCGGCAATATAAATCTGCCACCACCATCCCCAATCCTGGTTACTTACTCAAAAGGGTGTTAACTCCTGAGGATTTCAAATCTAATATATTCAAACAAATAAAGTAGAAGTCACACTATCACATAGGAAATGATGTTTGTTTAGGTTGATTCTACTTCCCACGGCTGAGGGAGATCTGAAAGTACATGGTGTATTCATTTCTCCAGTTTCAGAATGTCTACTTCACTGCTCTAAGGAAAGTAGCACTTCCACATTGGCTCAAACTAGTAATACTATGGGATTGAGAAAAGCTCTTGAATGCACTCCTCTTCAATCATTAGAGCAATACAGGGACCACTTCTAATAGAATCAATTATAATCATCTTGACTCACCGTGCAGTGGAGTTCAGCAGCATGATGAAAATTTTGGAAAGTTAGAGGACATTATTTCTTTAAACTCTAATGCAATCAGACTTAAAGTTAGTACAGAGGTGTGTGGATCTGGGTTATCACTGAGTGACTCTAGTAATATTAATTAAGTAACTATAGCTACAAGTGTTAATGTAGCTGTGGATTCATTTAAGGCCTAAAACAGCACAGCCTCTGGCATCTGCTATGTGCTGTCATTGTGCTGAATTCTCTTTTCTGTAGCAGTCATTAGAAAGGTAGACTTTTATTGTATTATTTCAGAATGTTGAAATCTTTGACTCTTCTGTTAGCTACGTAAATTTAAATCCAAATATCAGGATTGCCTTGCAATTCCACAGAATATAAAATGTGTCTAATACACTGTTGAAATAATTTACCATAGATGCTAAACTACTCAAGATAAATCTCATAGAAATTCTGGGAATGGCCACCTTAGATCTGTTTCCAGTTGTTCACTTTGGGGGAATTTATGCAATACCCTCTCCAAGACAGGTTGCTCTACTTCAGGTCCTCTACAAAAAAGGAAAGAAAATCTACTTGGTGAGCCACCTTCTAGTTTGGATAATGCAAGATACTTCATTTATCAATTGAGTCAACAAGTGAAGATTGTGGATTTGAGCAGGACTAGGCTGCCTTCAAAGCCGCTCTGCCCCTGGTGTGTTTTTTCCTAAGGAAAGTGGTGATTAAAGGGTATTGGGCTGTGAAGGATGTGACTGTACCTGTTGAGAAAACCGCATGCACTTGGAGTTTTCAGGCACACTCATTTCTCTTCATCTGATGATCATTATTTATTTTTTTAATTTTATTTTAATGGCACATTTTCAATATACATATGGATAACATTCATCACTGGGGATTTGTACCTGTACATGATATACCTTGTTGCTTCTTTTTTTCCCATTCCCTTCCCCTCACCCCCTCCTCCCTCCCTATTTACAAAAGCTTTGTTTCCATTTTTTCCTTCCATTTCTTACTTCTCTTGTCCCTCTGCTTGTTTCCCCCTCCCTTGTTCCCTTTCCCATTTGGACATTTTCTTCCCTTTCCCAACATAATACATTTTAGTCTTTATTTACACTTCAGTTTCTCACACCAGAGAAACTATGCAGTATTTAAACATGTGTGTCCGATTTATTTCACTTAGGAGTATGGTCTCAAGATGCATCCATTTACCTAGGACTATCTCAAGCTTATCATTCTTTATGGCAGAGTAGTACTCCATTGTATAAAAATACCACATTTTCTTAATCCATTCTGTTGTTGACGGGCATTTGGGCTGCTTCCATGATTTAGCTATTACAAACTGTGCTGCTATAAACATGGGTGTGCATATATCCCTTCAGTATGATGCTTTTAATTCTTTTGGGAAGATACCAAGAAGTGGAATAGCTAGGTCAAATGGAATCGCTAGTCCTAGTTCCCTGAGGAATCTCCACACTGATTTCCACAGCAGTTGCACCAGTCTACATTCCCACCAACAGTGGAGAAGGGTTCCTTTTTCTCCACAGCCCCTCCAGCATTTGTTATTGGCTGATTTGTTGATAATAGCCATTCTTTGTGGCGTGAGGTGGAATCTCAGGGTTGTTTTGATTTGCATCTCTCGAATGACCAGTGATGTTGAACATTTTTTCATATGTCTATCTGCTGTTTCTATTTCTTCATCTGAGAAGTGTCTATTCATTTCTGCTGCCCACTTTTGGATTGGGTCTTTAAATTTGGGTGGTCTGATTTTTTTTGAGTTCTTTATATATTCGAGATGTTAGTCATTTGTCAGAGGAATAGCTGGCAAAAATTTTTTCCCACTCTGTGGGTTGTCTCTTCGCTGTTGGTAGTTTCTTTTGCTGTGCAAAAGCTTTTTAATATGATCAGGTCCCAGTTGTTGATTCTTTGTGATATTTCCTGGGCAACTGAGGATTTGTTCATGAAGTCTTTGCCTACACCTATGTCTTCAAGAGTTCGACCTATTCTATCTTCCAATAGATTTAGTGTTTCTGTTTTAATATTTAGATCTTTGATCCACTTTGATTTTAGCTTAGTATCATGACCATTACTTAATGCATATAGGAAATTAACTGAGATTTTCTTTCCCTATCCCCCAATTGACACTATATTAGAGTTATCATTTGAGAATTTTATAAAATAGAAAAGATGGACTAGATTAATGATATCACCTACAGTCAAGATATATGAAGTTGGAAAGATCTTATTTTAAGGATGCAAACGTACATAAAAGTGCAAATCAAATATAGTCAACCTCACCTGAAATAAGAATTTTAAAAGTAAGCAATTAATGAATGAAAGATAGTCTCCCTGTCTTTCTTTCCATACCTGCCCTGCTGTCTTTGTGGGTCTTTCTGGCTCTCTGGGTATCTGCTGCAGGGTGCGAAGATTAATGCTCCAAAATAGTTTATTTGGAAATGGCCAGAGATTACAATCTGGGATATGTGTTCTATGGTGGACCATAGTTATATCTGAAGAGGTTTGGTCAAGGAAAACTTTGCAAACAAAATGACAGAGAGAGAGGAAGAGCAACAGACAGAGAGGAGAGTGGCAGGGAGAGAGAGAGAAAGAGAGAGAAAGAGAGCGAGAGAGAAAGAGAAAGATCCATGTAAGTTATCTGGAACAAAGATCATGGTTACAGCAGCTTATTGAAGGAGTTGGTGTTATCGCTCTGATAGAAACATAAGCTGTTAAGCAAGTGTCCTTGTGCAAGTAACTTATCTGAAATATTTGCATTTTCTCACAGTCTTCATAATACTTCTTGCAACAGGAATATTTGTCTACACTAATACTGTCTTCCTGGTCTTTTAAAATCATTTTACTGGGTTTTATGTAATATCTCCATTTTGATACTGGCTTCTTCAATCTATGTAGTAAAAATTTAAATGGTGAATGGAAATCATATAAGAATTGAGATATAACTCCAAAAATATTACTTTTGTAGTGAATGTGTAAAGTATAGGAACCTTTAAAATGCTCTTACAATGAGTCAGGGGCTACTTGGTGGCTTCTATCAAATCGGCAATGATAGAAATGATGAGGAATAAAATTATTGGATTGGGATAATTTAGGAAATGAAGCCAAGATGATTGGCTGATGGAATTGACATGAGAAAGGAGAGATAAATAAAAGATTAATATGATGTATTATTTTATGTATGTGCAAGGAATTATTATACTACATGTTCTAATATGTTCAAGCCTTGGTAGGGTGTTAGTCTTGGTCAATAATGTGCATGTTTCTGGGACTCAAAGTAAAGTAATTTATGAGGTATATAAATCTGGACGCAATTAGAATACAGAGATGGTAAGTAAAACTGGCTTGACCAACCATTTGAAGAGAAAAAGGAGAGATCACAATTTTGAATCTGAGATGCCTATATTTGGTAACTTCAAAGTCAAGAAGTAAGTAAAAAGAGGACTGAAAATGCAAGCTAAGTAGAATAGGTAATAAAGTGGCACATTTCAAAAGCATGGAGAGACCAACTGAAGCAGCACATGCTGACACAGGAAGATAAGAATAATGCCATGAGAGAGAAAGATTTATACTACAGTATTTTTAGGCCATGAGCTTGGTTAAGGAAGACAAGATGGGATATCCAAGGGATAATAAAAACATAGCATGTTTTTACGAAAAAACGTACTACAACAGAAGAGATTAAGACGTTTCAATTAATCACTTCCAGAATACTCCCCTTTGCTTCAAACTTATTCCATCATCTTGTCACTTTCTCAAGCAATTCTGCCACCCATTTTCATGTCTTTAGAATGTATGATCAAAAATATAGTTATGGCTACTGCTGAGTGCCATCCAAAGAAAGGAAGACTCTTTTTTAAAGCACTGGATCTGGCACTCTGAGATTTCTGGTTCTCCCCAAGGTCAAAATAACCATGAAGTTGAAGGAGTTCCATCTATTCAAGACATAAAATCAGCCACAAAATGCAAATGAAGACACTCTGGAAAAAGGACTTCTAGAACTGCTTCAGAAAGTGGTAAAAGTGATGGGATAAATGTGTTACAAGTGAGAGGGAATATTTTGAAAGGAATTAATTACAATGTGTCTTTTACAGTCATGAACTTTTTAAACTAAAAGGGTAAATTTTGTGATGTACACCATGTGTGTTATATAAGGTTCAATGAGTACAAAATTGAAAGCAGAGTGTATGCCAAAAAGTGTACCAGGTTGGTAGTCAGGGTAGTGGAAAACAGTTTGGAAGTTCTTTTTCAATTGATTCTGAATTTTCAGTAAAATATGCTGCTATATTATGTAGAAGAAAGTAAAAGTGTGGTTCAGAGGTATGAGAAAAGAAGAAAGTGTGACAGATATTTATGTACAAGGATCACATGGGGAATAGGGGAATACTTGAGAATTTTGTTGGTTTAAGGGGACACCCAATGTTGGTTGCCATGAATGTAGGAAGAGACAGGTTAAGTTGTTCTTCTACAGGATGGAATAGCTATAAGTGTACAGAAGAGGGACAAGGCAAGTTCAGTTTGAGTATGGCAGTGAACTGAGGGAAGGTTTTCAGATTTCCTACAAGAAAGAATGAAAAGAATGCATTACGGAATCTAAGCTGGGAGAGAAAAGAAGTAAATGCATGAAAACGTTGATAAACAAAAATATGTGGTAATTTTTGTAGATGCACATAAGCTTAACTCATAAGTTTGGAATATTGTTGACATTGGGAAGCCAAGAAGGAATGATCTGACAATGGGGTAGCGACATGTAGGCTATCAGAAAGTGATGTTTAGATGAAAATAAAGTTTTTGAGATGACAAAATGTAGGACACAACACCTAACACCTGCAGGGATGAGTGGCTTAGATATGCTGGAGAAAAGAGCATTTTAAGAGAGGAAGACAGAAACTGAATTTATGTAGAGTATTGTAAAGACAATCTATGTGGATATCGGAATTCCCCATTCTGAATGGGTATATCAGTGGAAGTGCAGTGATTCAGGAGCTGATATCTGCAAGGAAAAACACATAGTACCTCAGAAGTATACAGATGGCAGAAATATGGAGGGACAGCATATATTTAAAGTTTGGATACAGGATGTTCAAAGCTAGAGATTTTAGATAGAAAGTGACTAAAAATAGTTGGTAACTGACAACTGGAGTCATTGCTGTGATTGTATCTGAACTTGTGATTCAGAAACCTTTGAAACTAGTTTACAAGAGGAGTGTGGGAAGGTTTCATGATGCCCAATAAAACTGAGTCATGATGGGTGAAATTCTGGTCAGAGTTCAGAATATAAGCATGCTGAAATAAGTGAAGGTTGTAATCTGGCAGAGGAAATCTCAAGGAAGCCCAATATCCAGGTTTGGCATGGGTTTTGCTGGTAACTTTTAGCCAGATTTATAATGAGACTTGAAATGTCAACGATTTCATCAGGAAAGAAGTGCCTGCAAAGTTTGGACAAAGGAGATGATGGTTGCTGAATATCTAGGCAATAAAAAGAAGGATAGCAGTTTCTTCCAGGGCGATAGTAAAGACAGCCTCAGAGCATGTGAGGGATCAATATAACCAGACTATTCACTGGCTCAAATGAGTAAATCTAAACTGCTTTTAAAGAGTTTTCTTTGAGAAGAGAGACTCAAGGCACACTAGGTAAGAAGTGCTGTCTAGGAAATTGTTTTCCTGGGACTTGTTTCACAGTTATCTCTCATTCTAGTACTCTGAGGCCCCTCCAGTCATGGTCCAGAGGGGCCTGTCTACTGTATGAGCTGTGGCAGACCTTGGCATCATACACGTTGTGTTGGTTTTAAAGAAATGCAAAATGAAAGAGCTCCGGGGTTGTGGAAGCACACACCTAGATTTCCAAGGAAGACCGGAAAGGCCAGGAGGTGTTGAGAAAGCATTGTGCAGATCTGTGGGGTGAAAACAAAAGTGTAGTGAACTCCGGAGGAATTTGGAGAAGCCAGGTATGTGAAACATCTGCTGAAGCAAGCTACAGGCAGTGAACATAGCCACCCCAGGTGAGAGGCTATCGGGTAGCAGGTGGCAGTGCTGTAGATGTGGGTCTCCCTCAAGCTATTTGGATGCCATGTCTCATCAAAACTTGCCCAGGTGCTGGAGGGTTTCAGTCTTGCTTGGCTACAATTCATTCTTACTTCTTTATTCCTCTCTTATGGAAAGAGAATGCTTAGCCTGTGCAGTTTGAGGCCTGCACTGTTTAACTTGCCTTTTGATTTTTACAGTGGCTCAGGGCTAAGAGCTTGCTTTGAGTATCAGAGCAGAATTTTCAAGAATGCTGGAACTATTAAAATGTGGCAATCTTTATAGCTGGATTATATATATGTTTTACTTAACCAGGTGAATTTAAGTCTTTGGGGGGTCAGGGATTGAAAGCAATGGTTCATATATCAAATGGCCCCCAAATCATCATTTATTCAGAGTTGGGTCTTTAGTCTCTATATCCAAATATAAGTTGCTTTTAAGGTTTTTGACGGTGATTTTTAAAAATCTGTGGATCTTGATCTATCTGTTAATAGACACAGAGTTTGTGCTCACCATTTTATTAGGTGGTATTATTAATAGTTTGGTTAAAATGGACTTGCATTAGAAGGTCAGTAGCTTTTACTTTTCATTTGAAACTTATTTCCTTCCTTTTGGAGTTAATTACAATTGATTAGTTCAAATACTCTGAACTAGTTTTTCCTTCAGAGTATGGTCATCCTGAATCTGATAATCAAGCTCCGTGTTTTGATCAGTTGCTCTTATTAAAGTTTCCTACATTCATTTTTAACTTTAGCTTTTCTAACTTAACCTATTTTGAAACCTTGAAGATGAAGGATACCAGGTATATGAAGGAGTCCTATTATGAAGTCCTAAACTGAGTTACAAAAGGTTATTTCTTTACAGCTGTTAAGATTGCTTTATTCAGTATCTTGATTCTACAAATACTTTTAATGTTTGGTTTTTGTTTTCCCTCATGAAATCTGAGCAAGCAGTTCTATCATGGTGATATTTTGTTGCTTGGTTTTAGAGTTCATGTGTCTTGTGTCTTCTAAATCAGTTTGCTTCTTTTGAAACACTTCTAAGAGCTGAGCCTCAAAAAAAAATCAGTATTTCTTTTGTAGTATGCTGCCTTCTGCTGGTAGCTCTGTTTAAATCAAGCCAGTAATGTATTTTAAAACAAGTTTTAAATACTGAAAGTAATTTGAGCAATGAATCTTAATTTTGAGTGCTAGTGGACTATATACAGCACCTGTGGGGATTTAAAAGATTTGTAAATGTTGCCACTAATAAACTCCATTTTATGTTTTGGGTTCCCAGCTGTGCCTGGCACCTGTAAGGTGGTCATCTGAATCATGCCCAATTCACATTTCTATTTAGATTATCGTAATGATGAGAAGTAAACATACATTTTTGTAGAATAATTAGAATAGGTTTGTACAATTCTACTCAAAAATACTGACTAGCTTGTCCGCTACTATTTTGCTAGTGAGAAAACTCAGTCCAAGTAGGACAGGAAAGCTTGAGCAAGATCACCAAAGAGTTACAGGTAGAAGTTGTGATGAAAACATAGTGTTTGTGTGACCACATATAAATGTGTCCTGACACACTTATATTACACGGTTTGTATCTGTCTGGTCTTCTTTTGCTTTTAATTTTAAATTAATGATAATAGATATTATTTAAAAGTTATAGTCTCCTTGGACAATACTCAGGAAAATGCTACTATAATTAATCATGTTCGTATTTTTTTCTTTCTCTACTTAAAAGTTAACTTGCCCACTCAGGTTCATAAACATAAAGATCCATTATACCACCAAAAGTTAGAAAAAAAAATCCCAATATATTCCTGAACTCATAAAACTCTATGCAATATAGATGATAATATGAAACACATAGAATAATTAGTAAAAGCTATGTCAAGCATAATACCTTATTAATAATAATGTCATTTACAGATTGCTTATTTAAAACTCAAAATTTAAGAATGTATATAAATAATATTTATATGCTAACTTTTAAAATCTGCCAGGAGATAATTATCAATTTTATAACCTGACACTATTGGCATTTAACATTTAAACAAGACAAGGAGGGACACTATGTTCATTGCAGTCCACATCCGGTTTCCAGTTCACCCTTTAGAGAAATTTCTGTTTATTATAAACCTCTGCCTCTCTGAGGTATCAATAACATGCTTTATTTTTGTAAAAAAGTGACAAATGCTTTAAAAATCTATGGTACATTTAAAGGAATACCAAAAAAAACAAAACAAAAAACAAAAAACCCTCTCTGCCACATTGCTTCATAAAGGATTTTTGACAATTGCTTCTGAGTTCTGATTTCTATAAAGATCAATAAATATTAAAATAGTTGCAACGTATATTTTATTTAGTAATTTTGTGCTTAATTTATTTAGGAATTAAAAGAAATAAGCTCAATGTATTCAGAGATTGTTTTATGGCATTTATTTCTCAGTTGGAAAGTTTTTCTTCAATTATATCAAGCTTAGAAATTTTCTGCGAATCAGTTTTAAAAGAAATGTTTAAACATAATATAATTGGATATATATTATTAGGCAATTGCATAACATTATCATTTTAGATTATGCTGGGACCAAGTACCTGGAGACCACAAGGGGGCAGAATAAGAACAAATGAAAGAAAATCATCAAACTGCAAGAAGCAGTTTTAACTCTGATGAAAAATTACAATCAAGTTGAATAAATTTAGTTTTATTAAATTAGAATTTATCCTTTTCTTTGTATGGAATTTTGTCTTCTTTTAGCAATTTCTTTGTTTCTTTGCATAGTACTGAAAAATTTAGCACTAAATATCTAAATTCATTGGAATATACCATCTTATATTTAATTTCCTTCCAAGGCATTGCAGAAAAACTGTTTTGAATTCATACATTATTTTTAGTAATGAATCTATTCTATGGTATTTTATTTATTTTCAAGAAAAACAGGAATATTAAACTTAAATATCATTTATTGCCATAAAAATTATTGCACATAATCAGGCAGTTTGGGAAAGGAAGTTTAGTCAACAGGGTACATAACTGTGGAGATTCTGCCACTATCAGAAGAATTTAACTTGTAGCTTTAGTAGATTAGCCTTAAAAGGAAGGTGCAATTCTTTTGGACGGCATAAATCCATAATGGTAGGCGGAGTTCCTCCAGAAATAATTAGAAAATGCGTTTCTGTGTTTCAGATGACCCAGAGACTTTAGGCTTGTCAGGTCAGGGCACTAGAGCGCTGACGAGGTTAACCACAGAGTTAGTCATCTTTGAGGACTTCATGAACATGGTATAGCTTGTTTTCTTCTTTATCTGAGGTTAGTATGATATAACTACATAGGCTCTGGCACAAGTCTACCAAATTAACTTCAATTTTACAGTCTCAGTGTTCCTTTCAAACATGCTTTATGGATATAACACAGTATTTTACATTATCTCATTGGCTTTACTTAATTTGAGAATGAAGGTTAGTGTTTTAGACCCTCGAGTGCTACACATTAAGCTAACTCCATTTCAAGGATGTTATCTCTTAATTTCGATAATTACAATCAAAAGTACTGATCATTTATGGCGTTTTAATAGATAATCCTGTGAGTCTAAGTACCTCTGTCTTAAAGATTATGAATTAAATTTCAAATGTAGAGCAGAGAAATAATTATGTCCATGGAAAGTGCAAGATAAGCTTATGTGAAAAAAAGTCTTTATTAGCACTTTTCCTGCCTGCTCAATAGCACACACATGTGGGCACAACAGTGAGAGGGTGTGGACTCCAGCCACTCACCCTCACACCACCCCAAACAGATGTTTTTCCTCCATTCTAAATCAGGTAGAGATTGCTTTTTAAAAATTCCCTCGATATCACTGGGGAACATTTATTTCTGGCACCACCATGCGTCAGTCTGCTAAGAGAATTTTGGTAGGTGATGCCCCCAAACAAAACAATACATCTCTCACTTGATATAATAGCAGCAAGTCTCTCTGTTGTCCATCTCAACAGTAGGTCTTAATTATATAAATCTTAAATATAAGGAACAAACATTAATGAGAATGCACAACTGAAGGGAGGGATGCTCTCTTAACAAAATCTACTACTCTGGTTTGATATTAAGGAAGTTTGCTATTTATTGAATACTAAAATAAGAGACAAATTTAGTGCTGTACTTACTATAAAAAAATAATCTATCCACAACTTAGTGGAATTTGACTTTCCCACTGAAATTTCTAATTGTTTTTCATTCCTTAAATGTCTCGTTCTGCATATTTCATCAATAGTCCTTTTTTTTTCTTTTCTTTTCTTTTTGGTGCTGGGGATCAAACTCAGGGCCTTGCGCTTACTAGGCAAGCACTTTACCACTTGAGCTAAATCCCCAACCCATTAGCCCTTTTTTACCACCTTCACAATCCGGAAGACTGATCCCAGCTTCCTTGCTGGAAGAAGACTCACTTGGTTCTTTTACAAGTATGTACAGATAAAAACAGATAGTCCCTGATGTAAACGTGTGGATGAGATGGA
>PVJO010011645.1:0-58734 GCA_004026905.1 Hystrix cristata | reverse complement strand
CAGCCCTTCCTGGCGGCTTCTTTTGGCGGGCTTGTATAACTGCCTGGCGGGCTTCTTCCTGGAACAAAGAACTTCCTGGCACAGGGTCATAAAAAGACAGACACACGTGACCACATCCTGGAGCTTTTGCAGACACAAGTGACCGCATAAAGAACTTCACATTCTGTACAAGTTTATCAGTGTGTTGTGCCTTTTCATTACACTTATGTGTTTTAGATTATATAATATTTCTTTATTTTCCAATTTTGACTTCATGTTTTGATTCTTTTCTTCCCTTTTACTTGTATATTTTACTTAAATATTTTACTGATGATTATATTTACTTTTAAAAAAGCACATCTAATCATATTTTATTTTCTGTAGAAAGCAAAATATAGTCCTCCCATGTATTACATATAAGGATTTTAATTTTTAACATGTTATTGTCTCTCTTCCCATTATGTCTTAAATTTGAATTACATATTTTGGATGTAAAGTCTCAAATACTAGTCTTTTGTTTCACTTTCATTTCCAATACATTCCTACAAGGTTTTCGGACTTGCTCAAAATTTTTCTTGCTTGAGCAATTATATTCATCCTATTGGTGCCTCACGAACTAATTCAGTTTCTTTATCTTCTTGTCATTGATTCAAGTAACTTTGAATCGTTGTTCTCTGCGATGCATGGGGCTTTCGGGTTCGGGGGTTCTTGTCTAAGTGAGAATGTTTTGACAAATATAATTTCGCTTGGTGGAGACTCGGAATTGGGCCCTGTGTCTTTCTAATTCGTCTGCACACCTTCTGTTCCCTTTGCACACTAGTGCTCCCTGTTACCCTGCTGAGGAGAAGAAGTGTCATTATAGGGTGCTTCATCCACCCCAAATCTGTATTATTTGTTATTTTTCACTAGGTGTAATGATCCAATTCAAAAAAGCAGATTATATATGCTTTTAATAGACTTAGAGCCCATTGATTCTGTGTGAGTTTTGGAAAATTTCACCCAATCTTACTAAATCACAAAATCTAAAGAAGTGAATTAGTCAAAAGGCTGCAGCCCCAGAAGGCAAAGAAAAAGTAATAAAAAAAAAGACACACTTAGCAGACAGCCCTAATCAGATATAAAATGAAGACAGAAAAGAGACCAAATAAGATTCAGGCTCAGGTCTTAGAAAATCGTGGGTGAAATTCCTGAAAGTGCAAAGATATTGAAAATGAAATCAGAATCCTAGAGTCATTAGCCACTGCTTAAAAAAAAAATCGGAGCAAAATCAAACATTGATTACTGTTTGGAATATTCGACAGATGACCAGAGACAGTGTCTGTGGGATGTAAGTGGAAATACTCAACTTCAGGAGGAATCCAGCTTCCAAATCAATGACAGCAGCTTGGAAGCTCCCTGGGAATCAGACTTGTTTGTCTTAAGCAAAAATAAGAAGAGAAAAAATAAAAAAAATTTTAAAAAATTATGAGCATAGGTATAAAATGCCCACTCCTGGAAGAATATGTGGATGTTCTACCAGGTAAATGAGGGCCAAAGTGAAAATTAAAACCAAGAGATTTTTAGTATCCAGATGAAAATAAATGACAGCTCAATAAGAGCCGACTGCTTTTGCAAATTTTTTTTTTTTGGTACCAGGAATCGAACTCAGGGCCTCATGCTTACAAGGCAAACACTCTAAGCATTGAGCTGAATCCCCAGCCCTGCTTTTGCAAATTTTAAGAGTTAATAAAGTACAATTACCTTGGAGGTCATGCTGCATGAAGAGATGCTGTGCATAGTTGCAATCTTCCCCCTGGCAAATGGTAAAGCAAATGGAAATTACCTAGGTATGGTATGTATGGGAGATTTCTCCGAAATGAGAACAAGGCTGTAGGTGTTGGTCTCTAGGTGAGTAGAGCTGACTGGTATGCTGGCAAAGTTTGTCAAATGAAGGGTTAAATAGAAACTTCCTGAATGAACTGCTGTACATGTGGAGATTGACTTGCCCCCCCCCCTTTTTCTTTCTCTGGGAGTTGCGAAACTAGGTTAATGTTCTTTTTTGTCCTATGTTTGTTTGGGGTTCATTAGAGATTTGGCATAGAATTAATTAAATTTCTGTGATCTTGAAGGCTCACACCTGTAATAGGTATGTATTCCATTTCCCCAAAATTGTTAAATGTAAGCACTCACCTCTTGAACCTCAGAATGCCTACATTCTTAGACAAAGTCGAGAGAGGTGATAAATTAGAATGATGTCTGTAGGGCAGACCTCAATCCAGTGAGACTGGTCCCTACAAAGAAGAAAAAATTTAGACACACAAACAGGAGCACAGGACAGACCTGTGAGAATACAATAAAAAAAGAGAAAAGCCTCAGAAGATATCAAACCTACTAACATCTTGATCTGGAAATTCTAGTCTCCAGAACTGGAAGAAAATAAATGTCTTTTAAGCCAGTTAGTTTGTGGTGTTTTGTCATAATCACACCAGCAAAATAATACCTGTCTCTTTTAGTAGAAGCCAGCAATGGGACTGGTGGTGATCCAACTTCAGCTCCATCCAGGCATGAGGACACCATCTGGCTAAGAGAGAAAGAATTTAAGGGGAAGAAAAGTAATTGGCAAGGACTTCAATTACTTTGGCCAATTTAAGAATGTTGAGTTATCTTTGTACTTTAACTCAAAAAAAGATAATTTATAACAGCAAAAGGATCTCATCTTTATTTATCCCTAGTAATTTGACTCGAGGAAAGGATTTAATTTCAGCCTCATGCATATTTTATAATGAAAATATCTTCGTCTCTCAAGTAATCTGGTATAACCTTTGATAGCCTTCAAGAAAACTGTAGCTGGACATAACTTGGAATAGGTAATAAATAGGGTACAAACTTTTTATCAAAAGTTTAGTGTGGAATTGTGAGTGATCTCATTAATATATGTTGATTGATGCCATAGTTTTCTGGAGACAAAATGTACTCTGCCAACCTTGAGTTTTAGGAGAATTCCCAAAGGGACAATTGTGAGATTCAGGAAACAGATTTGAAAATGTTGCAGTAGAATAGGACAGACTATTGACCTGCTTTCCAAAGTGCTTTAAAAATGCAATTTCGGGGGATGCTTATTTCACAGTCCTTCCTGTTGCCATTTCACATCTTTCTCAGTTTTTACCATGTGTTCCCTCTTCTTGTTGAGTAGGAGTGTGCCGTCTAATTGATAGAGGATAGCTGTTGGTTCTTTTGTGTGAATCCGATGTATGGAAATGTCATGAACAATATGGATTTCTCCCTTGCTTCCTTTTATTTTCATCATGCCACATGAATGCCATGCTCCTGCCTAAGTATTATTTGCTCTTTGCATTACAGCTGTCCTTAGATGTGCCGTTTCAAAACCTGAGCCACAGGGGACAATATAAAAGACCTTTGTGCTAAGTTCTTTCCCCAATCTAACTTGGTTTCTAAACCAAGAAAGGACGGTGTAATTAACAAATCCATTGAAAGTCTAAATGAGTCTGAGTCCTGTTTTAATAATAACACATGTAGATGTGCTTAACAAATATACTTTTATTCTCAACAGTAAATCTTCTTCAAACAATGTCTCTGCTCTGCCTCTTTCTTTCTGTTTCAGAATTATTTTCATAGCTTCCTGGCCTTTTCTGATTTTCTGATCTTTAAGTGGACTAACCCAGAAGGACTGGTTGAGATCCAATACAGCATGTACACTTTTGATCTATGTCATTAGCCTTAGATACTTTCTAAAGATAACATGTCCTCAAGTCTTGAAAAATGAAGGTAGATTTAATATAACCCCTTGACAATTTATTGGGACTCAGTGACTATGTTCTATCTTTATTGAAAGAACTTGTGAATTTGTGAAAAATTTGACATAGTCTCTTCCTCCTCCAGAGATTGTGCACAAAAAGGAACAAAAAAAAAAATTTCCCTATGCTTCTAGGGATCAAACTCAGGGCCTTGTGCTTAGCTAGGCAAGCACTCTAACCACTGAGCTAAGTCCCCAGCCCCCAATGTGCTTCTAGACTCTCCCACTCACATCCTTCAGACTTTTAAGTCCCAGGATCAAATGTGGAAGGATGTCTGCCATTTGTTGTGTGACATATGAAGGGGTTGGAATATCGATGGATGTAAAATGACAGATTCTCATGGAGATAAGAGGAATGGATGGAGCGTCATTTTGAAACAGTTTTGTGTTTCAAATCGAGGCAACAGGGTGACAATCAGGCTCTCTGCTTGACTGCAAAGAATTAAATTGCAGAGAAAAACAGAGGAATGACTGGAATTCCTCTAATTCATCTCTAATTGGGTGCAGGCTTACTTACTGAGAAAATACTGTTCACTTTTCCTCTCAAAAAGGGCAATAAAGGGGCTGGAGATTTAACTCAAGTGGTAGAGCACTTGCCTAGCAAGTGTAAGGCCCTGAGTTCAATCCCCAGCAGCCCCCCTAAAAAAAGGGAGACAATAAATAGGCCAATAATATTATAAGCATATATCTAAGGTGGATTAACTAGCCAAATGCCTAGAACAACAATATATTTTACATTAAACATCACATGTTCGCTCATATACACACACTCATGCACACATGCACACACAAGAAATTTAGCAAGATTAGCTTCTCAGGATTACTCTTAAATACTAGAAGAACATTTTGATAGGCTCTTTATTGAGGAGAGTTAATGACACCCTAAATTGTCTACCGAGAATAAAGACCATTAAACTTTCTGCTCAGGAGATGAGATATGCAGAGGTTTTGACTGTTACGTGAGTTATACCTCTTCCAGGCCGAGCTACATTTTTCTCTGTAATAAAACAGAGGCTAAAAGCTATAAGCGTTGCACTTTCTCCACCATCCTCCACCTTCAATCCACATAGCAATTATCTTCCCCTCTAAATAAGTATTAACATATTAATGGAATATAAGTTTAAAGGGTGCCAGACTACTAGCCTGCTAAGGCTGCCAATGTGGAAAGGATGTTCCCTGACACTAAGATGCCATCGGATGAAGAACCCTGGATGGATTTTTTTAAGCACTAGGTGACAGATATTTCCTAAACCCATTACCTGGAAACCTGAACACAGTGCCTACCGATTACGCAGCTGTACTGTTCACTGAGTAAAAGAGATCGAGGCCAAAAAGTTGGAATGCTAAAGAAACATAAGAATTTTTTCCTTATTGGTCTCCATGCAGGAAATCCAATAGAACGCACTGATTTGAAGACTGAGAGGAATGAGACATGGAGATGGGAAAATAGAGTAGGTTATTAAAGTTAAGAAAACTTAACTTTCTGCTTGCCTTTTTTTTTTTCTTCTAAGAAAGAAAAAAATGTGCTAATTTTTCACTGCTGATTTCTGCTTGTATGAGATAGGTGAGCCCTGGGCTGCAGAGAAATTCCTTCTCCTCAGACTCTAGTAGAAGAACATACCTTGATAATTTGATTTATGGTGTCAGCTCCAAGGAGGCCATATCTGAGGGACTCTACCATTGCATTATGAGATGATCATATTTGTAATATCAAAATCAAATGTATAATATGAAGTGGTTGAATACCATAGTGAGGGTTTAAATAACTGCTATATGGAAGCCCTACATTTCAAGTCTTCATATCGGTACTGTTAGATGAACCAATTTATTAAAGCCTTATTTATGGATGAATAACTTGTGCTTAAGAAAGTCAAATGACACTTCCAAATTCACACCATTGATAAAGGGCATAGTTTACAACTGAAACTTTTCTTAAACTAAAATGTGTCACTCCCTAAGACACTACAGAATATTCCAGTGAAAGAGTTTAGAAATAGCATGTTTGCTTTGAGTATTAGGTAATCTGAAAGCCAGACTCAGACACTTAAAAAAATAATAATAACCTGTTTTAAATTAATGATTCCAAAAATGTATAATGCTTGAAGAAAGAAACAAGAAAAGTAAGGGAAATGTCTATAAAACTCAGGTATGCACACAGTCTTATCCTAATACAGATAAGAACTGTATTAGGTCATGATTTATCTGAAGAACGTCTTATTCAGTTGAAGTTTGGGGCGTAACCTTAAACTACCCATTCCAGGAATATTTATTCAGCATATCCATTGAGTCTCTCTCTTGCTTTTCCTATGAGAAGCTCAAGGTGGAGTTCAAAAGTCCTTTTCCTTTTTCTTAAACAAACAAACAAAAAGCTTCTAAAATTATAATGGAGAGAAAACAAAAAGCCAGGAGAATAGCCAACTGAAGAATTTAGAAAAATGTCAAAGGAGATTAAAAGAAGTAGTTTTGATTGAAGGTGATGAATTCCAGTATGATTGTATATAAAATAATTTCCCTCTTTTACATGCAATCTAGCCCAGTTTTCATAGAGTCAGTGATTGGGAATTTAATTTTAATTTGTACTGTGCTCCTATGTTGCCTCTGTTAGTATTTCTTTTTCTCTTTTCTTCTTTCTCTTTCTTAACTTTCCCAATGGCCAGTTAACATTACCTTTTGGAAGAATGTGAGACCAGCTTCATGTAGTTCGCCTTTATTATTCCAAGATGACCTCTTCATGTGGTGCCTGGACCTAAAAATTAAGAGTTACCTTCAAAGCCCTGTAATTTTTTTTGTTTTGTAGCACTCCAAATGCTATTTAGTATTTATTATAGCATGAATGCATCCCAAATTCACCCATGAGAGCAAAGAAAGACTAGTTGCATGCTGGGCATTGTCTCAAACACTTGGACTGCTTATCTACTCTCTGGCGGAAACAGCTAATTATAACTGGCAATGTTGGTCATTTGCAAAGTGAGGACACAGTTCTTTTCCTGAGAGGCTGGTATTGCCATGTTTGGGGTGTACTAATTCCATCTTTATATCTCTAGGTATTTTGCTGTTAAAAGTTAATAAAACATAACTGTATTTCACAAAATTATATAATGCCAGCTTCTGTATGAAGTGCAGATGATTCTCTGAAGCTTAAAATCTATTACTATAAAAAATGGGCTGGGGATTTAGCTCAGTGGTTAGAGTGTTTGCCTCACAGGCATGAGGCCCTGAATTCGATTCCCGGTACCAAAAAAAAAAAAAAAAAATCTATTACTATAAAAAATCAAAAGAAGGTGAGAGGAAAAGAGAGAGTCAGAGAGGAAGGAAGGAAAGAAGGAAGAAGAGAAGGAATGAGGGAAAGAAGGAAGGAAAGAAGGGAGAGGAAGGGAGGGAAAGAAGGAGGGAGGGAAGGGAGAAAGAATGATCCTGTTTAAAAAAAAAAAGAACAATCCTGTTAGTGGCACATACTAGCATAGGAGCAGATAACTGAAACACGGTATTTTTCTTTTTTATCAAAACACTTTGAATTCGTGCCATGCACTTTGTGCTGTCTTCTTTATAAAACTGTTCCGAAATACTCAGTCTGCTTATGTAACATTAATAACACTGAGCAAACAGTCCAATTTCAATTGCATATAACTTTTTCCAAAGTTATTTCTTGCTATATTTCTTGTCCACGTTTTTAAAAGGAGAATGTAAAGAACTCAGTGTGTGCCTCTCTTATTTGTTGTGTCTTACAATTCAAGTTATAGTACTGAAACAATAATGGCTTACTAGTTAAGGTTTGAAGAAATGTCAGAAAGCAGTGTTCAAGAACAACCATGAGTAATAGTCCACCGCAGTAACGTTTTCATGGATCTTTATGACACAACCAAGATAATTTACATTGATCTATTTTGTTTGCCAGGTGTCATTTTAATACTATATTCTTCTCAAATATCAGTCATAAATTATTTTTGGAACAAGGTACTACAAGATATCATAGATGGAATGTTGAAGGAGAGAGAAAGGAGAGAAGAGGAACAAAGAGGAGAAGAGAGGAGAGGAAGAAGGGAGGGGAGGGGAATGGAGGAGAAGGGAGGAAGACAGGACATTGGGGGAGAGGAAGGGAAAGAAAAAGCAGAGGAGGCAGGAAAATGAACACCAAGAACTCAATTTTTATCTATGGTCAATGATTGTTAATGGTGATCAATTATTGCTAATGCTGCCCCATCTTTAGAAGAAAAAATAAATAAATAAACAGAATATCTTTCATTTTTACCAAGGCTAAAGTTCACAATTAGCTTTCCTTACATTTCAACTGTCTCATTAGCAACATATATTTCTTCTATCTTGTTAAAGGCAAACAGATAAAAACTATGGCTCAAGTTAGGTGGTCCCTAGTCCTGAAATAATATTTAAATAAGCAAATTGTGTCGGGTAGCCACATTTCTGTCATAATGGATTTGCGCAGCTGCTGTCCTTAGAGAGAGTTGTAAGTATATGAAATGCCATGATTGGGCTAGCCCACGAGAGAAACGAGGCCTCAGATTTCACACTGTATAGTTGTTTGGGATATTTCTAATGTGTCACACTGAATAGGCTCTAATGAGACCAATTTAAATAAAGTTTCACCAAAATGTCAACAGTTAAAAACATGTAGCCATATTGTTTAATTATCATTCAGATTTAACTGTTTCCCTATCAGTTTGATTTTAAAAAATAAATACAGTATTTTTCATCCTACTTCTGTCCACATTATCGTTATGCTGATAAGAGATACTTTCACGAGGGTAAGTCCCTATTCCAACCTACAAAGTCCTGGTCATATGCAAGTCTTCTTGCTGATGTTCAACTGACTCCAGCAATGAGGTGTAAAGGTAGCTTAGAAGTATATGCCATTAGCCTCCTGAGAAAAGTGGGCTCTAATAGGAAATATTTCCAATAATGCAGAAGCACACAGTAGGACTTAGTTAGCTACTATCCTCTACTGTTCATGTATCCATATCCAAGATGGAGCCATGCAGTGTGGCATGAGGTAGATGCTAAGTATTTGTTGACAAATGAATTAGTGGTCTTTCCCTATCCTCCCTGAAGTTGCTTGAGGTGTACATACCTTTTTTTTTTTTTTTTTTTTTTTTTTTTTTTTTTTTTTTTTTTTTTTTTTTTTTTTTTTTTTTTTTTTTTTTTTTTTTTTTTTTTTTTTTTTTTTTTTTTTTTGTGCTGTGGTGCTGGGGATCGAACTCAGGGCCTTACGCTTGCTAGGCACACGCTGTACCACTGAGCTAAATCCCCAGCCCAACATTATTAAGCACTTTTAAAAATAATAAAAATACTTAAGAGTTTGCTATGTAAGAATGAGAAACCGAAATCAGAACTTAATTCAGATGAATGCAGTGAGGAATTTGTCCCAGGTCTGAATCAATATTGTCCTGTGTAAAAGTCACTGCTGGAGGAAACAGATGTCTTCCTTCACCATCTGATAAAATTTCACTTTTTCAGGATGAACTGCAGATTCATGAGAAAAGTCAAGTGATTTTGTGGGGTTTTCTCCACTGGTGCCATTCATCACTGCGGCTGGCATGGAGCCACCTTGCCAAAGCGGATCATTAGCAGCTCAGCCAGCTCTCCGTATCTTTCGCCTCCACCATGCTCAGCTGTTGTGCCCACCTGGCACCAGACAGGCAACTCAAGGAAGGAAACAGCAGAAGGGAAATAAAACAAGAAGCAGCAGCTAGGATTGAAGCCAGATGAATGGAATGAGCATAAGGGCTGGGAGAACTGGAATCCAAATTCCAGTTATTCTCCACCACAACCATCTCTGAGAGCATTGGTCCCATCACATTCATCTTTCTTCTCTCAGAAAACTTCCTACGGTGGAGGGACACAGGGATGAGGAGAGATCAACTCAAGCTTTCTTTCTCAAAAGCTTTAGTCAGCCAACATTCACTGAGGTTTCTACAACTCCGGAACCGACACCTGTCCGTAGAACTGAACCAAGCTGAGCCAAGCAAAGCAGAGGCTGGGGGCGGTGAGCTTAGGATTTACTCTTTGTACAATGCAGAAAGGACAGTAGGGCAGATCAAAAGAGAAACAGAGAAGACAGGAACAGATTACAAACTAGTGATGGCGCCATCATAGTGAAGTGGAAAAAGTCATTATCAAGATTGCAACACATTCAAACTCATCAAATTGCACACTTAATAGAAGTCAATATTATTAGTCATTTAATTCTGGAGTATATGCTTACATTTTGTGGTTCTATTCTATAATATATACACATGTATATGTACATATGTACACACTCATCTATACGTGGAACATCTGTATGTTCACACTTCTATATATTAAAAATAGTTTTAAAATATTTTATTGACAAACATTTCAAAATAATGCCAAAGGAACTGGAAAATAATTGAATCCAATAAAGCATGATTTTTCAAAAATAGGTGAACACTTATCTATGCAAGTGACACAGAATGACCTCTGTCTATATTTCTTCCTTATAAGTTGGTTTTCTTCATCCACTTACCATTAGGTCCCCATCGCCTTTTGCTGCCTGCTTCAATGATTACGTGTAAGTCATTCACAAGATTTCAGCTACAAAAAGACTTCCTTTCTTCTCTAATATATTCCTTCCTACCTCACGCTTATTCTCCTACCTGTCATCAGGGTTTATAACTGGTTCTCCTTCATTTTCTTTCTACTCTTTGGTTATATTTTATCTATGCTTCCTAATTTTCAAACAGGCCCGACCTATAAAAACTCTGACTCTCATTCTGATCTGCCTTGCTAAGATTTTTCTAAATTTACGAGTCAATGTTTAAAATAAACTACAAGAACTGAATTATAATGATCTTAGGATATTTCAGTCTCAGGAAAGCAAGGCTGTTTCCAAAGATGGAAGACAGACTTAAGCCACAAGTACCAGCTCTGATTCTCCAAAGATATCTGCTTGCCTTTCAGTTCATGTGTGAGAAGATTGCTGAGCACCTACTTCGAGTAGTATCCAGAATATAACGTTTGGCATAGCTCTTGAATTCTCATTTGGGACCTGACTACACAGACTTTGAAGAGGAGAAGAAAAAAAAATGGTCTGAGCTGGTCAGGAAAGACTTCACCAGATGAAAGAATTTGACATTTAAATTGGAACTGAGGGCTGGGAATTTAGCTCAGTGGTTAGAGTGCTTGCCTTGCAAGCATGAGGCTCTGAGTTTGATCCCCAGCACCAATAAATAAATAAATAAATAGGGACTGAAAAATGCATTTTAGTCAAATACAGCCATAGGAACAATAACACTTGTGAACACCAGGAACCTCCACAAGTGATCAAGAATGCTGAGCACATTACATTCTACCAATATAATTCAATTATGTTTATCCCTTCAGTCCATTATTTATTCATTATTTCATTCATTTCATTCCCATTCAGCAATCATTCCAGGCACTGAGCAAGTCCATGGCAATTTAGAGACAAGGAATTTATGGTCCAAAGCTCAGTATGGTTAGTACAGTGTGTGTAGATATGTAAATACACATATATAGTAAAATATATATGCGTGTATATATTTATAAATATACAATTATGCAGTCTATACAAATATTATAATTGAATAATGGCTATAGTTATTGTTTATCAAGTATCTTGAGTCATTGACATTTTAAAATCATAAACTAGCAAATCTGATGTTCATGTCGTTACAGAGGTTCATAGAGTTTGGCCCAATAGCTCAATGTTACACAATGTGGAAATGTCGCTTAAGGTTTTCTCACTCTGGGGCTTGGCAGATATATGTCTGCTCTGTTATGTGGCCTCTCTGAGAGACACGACAATTGCCACAATAGGAACATATTTAAGGAAGAGTTAGCACAGAGCAAGAGATGACCTACTGTGATTATTGCTGGATGAATATAGTGATTATTAGAAAAATATTTAGCAAGATCTTTCATGAGCTTATAGTCTTTGGGGACTGAAAAAATGTTCTGCGTGTATAAATTAAAGAATGAGCCTTTCTTTTACTTTAGGATAATCTGCAGGTGATGTCTGGGACTATAGACTCTTCAAGCAATGCTCATTCCATTATTTTTAATCTCTGGCTTGTCTCTCTTCACTATCTAATAAGCAGGCTGACTATAGTTGTGTGGGCAAGATTCCCATGTGTCTTAGATAGGGGCTAATATGAATAACTGAATTTGCCTATGTTGAGTTGAAAGAGATCAGGGTAATTTACATTTGAATCTTTTCCAGTCTGAATTCCAGGCAGGCAGGAAGGTTTCCTCTTGTTCTCATCAAGGAGGTCTGCCACATAAGTAGAAAAAGGCTTTGAGAATAAGTTTAGAATCGAAATGAATTGAAGTTAGGGCTTCAGGTTGATGCTGGCATTTTTCATTGTGAGCTGAAGCCCTGACTACAGAAATGCAGTGCGTGTTGCAGTAACGTTTTTATTGTTCATGTCACTCTGAGAGCTCTGAAGTTTCTTGCATTCTGACAGTCCCGTGATCATCTGAGCTAATGCATCTCAAACTTTCCTGTGCATACAAATCACGTGTGGTTCTGCTGTAAGTGTTGATACTGATTCAGTAGCCCTGACTTTCTGCATTCCCAACCACTGCTGGGTGGTGTCCTCACTGATAATCAGACCTCATTTAACTCATAGATGTTAAGATATTGAATGACAAGACATAAATGTGGTTTAAACCCAGCTTTCCGGCCCTCTCCCTTGACTTGGGTTATATAAAGTTATAATGTGAATATTTTATAAAGCCTGGATACTATCACGTGTGAATGGCACATAGTAGGTTCTCAGAAGCAGATCTTAGTATGTTGCATGAATACAGATCTGATCAAGAAACGTTCTGTATTCTTGGCAGTGATTTCTTGCTGCCTGTGGTGAGGACCAGTTTTTCTCCCATTCTCTCAGAATAATCACTTAGGAAATATTATAAACATGAATTAGTAGAACAAAGACATACAATGTATGAAATATAAGCTTTTAAAAAAACTTTCACCTTCAAGTGGCAAAAGATTTTTCTAAATTCATAGGGAAGTTTCTTAAAGCGAACTTTCAATTTCTGGAATTATTTCCTCACTGACTGCTCTCTCTACAGACCCCACCAGAAGCAGCACAGACTGTATGAGGAGACGCTGGTAGAATACATAAAAAAATGCATTCATCTTTCATCACATGGGATATGGCACAATGTTCTGCTTGGGTGAATATAGTGATTGTTAGAATACTATTTAGCAAGATCTTTCATGTGCTTATAGTCTTTGGGGACTGGAAAAATGTTCTGCATGTATAAGTTAAAGAATGAGCCTTTCTTTTATTTTGGGATATTCTACAGGTGATATCTAGAACTATAGATCCTTCAAGCAATGCTCATTCCACTATTTTTTAAATCCCTGACTTGTCTCTCTTCACTATCTAATAAGCAGGCTGACTATAGTTGTAAGGGCAAGATTCCCACGTGTCTTAGATAGGGGCTAATATGGATAACTGAATTTGCCTATGTTGAGTTGAAAGAGATCAGGGTAATTTATATTTGAATCTTTTCCAGTCTAAATTCCAGGCAGGCAGGAAGGTTTCCTCTTGCTCTTATCATGAACACTTAACAGACTGTTAGCTATACACTGATGATTCTGGGTCCTTCTCAGAATATGGTTTTCATATTTTGTATTTTATATTTCCTTCCTGTTTACATTCCTCCATTTGCTCCCTCCAGTCTTTTTTTCCTCCAAAAATTTTATCTATCCATCCTCATTGTTACTGAGTTTGTTAAGAAATGTAAGGTGAAGGATGACCTTCTTATGGGAGGAGGCTACAGCAAGAAAAGACTATTATTTTCGGGCTGGGGATTAGCTCAGTGCTTAGAGTGTTTACCTCGCAAGCATGAGGCCCTGAGTTCGATTCCTGGTACCAAAAAAAAAAAAAAAAGACTATTATTTTAATAGGGGTCGATAGCCTCAGAGGAGTCATCTCATGGTGACTGAGTTAGGAAGGTTTTCATGTTTGATTTTTCTAGTAGAACATTGATTTTTTCTAGTAGAGAGTTAGTAGGTTTTCATGTTTGATTTTTCTAGTAGAGCAATGAGATAAATACACATAGGTGACATGGCAACAGCAAAGTGATGATCTCAGTGATTCTTTGAGGTTATGGAAACACTTGAAGTAATTAGAAGAGGATGTGCTGTGTTCTCAAATTGTAGGTGAAAGGGATGAAAACTGGTATAGTTAGTGCAATATGAGCAGAAGATAAGAAACCATTTTAATACAGACTCGATCTGAAAGCCTGGAATGCCATAGTTGATGGTGTCACCCGGTCACCATAAGAGACGTGGGCCAGTGAGGAGATGAAATGTGTCTTATAATACAGTGCAGGTGTGGTGTCTTGAAGTCATGCTCAGAATCATCAGAAAATCTCTTTATTATTGTTTTGATGTTGAACAATAAATGTTTACTGCAGTTTTCTCACAAGATTAACTTTCATTAGACAAAAGATAGGATTTTCAGTTTCTCTTTGACATTGTTCAATCCTGATAGCTAAAAGACGCTGGGCAAAAAAGACTAGGAATTCAAATTTGGGACAATCCATCTTCCCTAAAAATCTTTTTTATTTGCATCTACTTGGGTTTGTATGAGATGAAAATCTGAGAATACAACACAATTTTGGGGATGACCTCTATACTATTGATCTTTAGAAAATTAAATATAACTCTCCCTGTGAATTAAATATAATTGTCCTAAGGGAATACTGAAGTTAAAAGTATTAGAAACAGTCAAATTCTGTCTCTACCATTTACAAGCCTTGAGAATTTAGGAAATTCACCTAAACTTTCTTTCTTTAAAATGGTTTCAATGAGTAAATTTACTTCTCAGAGTTTTTTCTGAGCATCAAATGAAATATTACTTCTGAAAAGTTTAGCACAGAGCTAAAATACAATGCACACTCAACAAATAGTGGCAACTATTTCTGAACATATATTTCAATACTATAAATAGAAGTAACTTTTGCTCTTTCTATATGGAAACAGTCCCAGAAAGGTAAACTGGTTTTGACATCACTGTTATATCTTTTATCTAGATTTCCCTCCAAGCCCCATGTGCTCATAAGTGAGGCTTGTGAGAGTGGGTGAATCATGGGGGTGTGATATTGAATTATTGGTGTGATAACTGGATTAGTCCTCTGATTAGTTTAGCATGGTTCTGGATATGGATAAAGGGAAGACCCACTCCGGGTGTAGAAGGCACAAACCAATAGGTTTATGGCCTAAACGGAACAAAAATAAAAGAAGGCTTGGCACTGGCTGCTTCCTGCTTGCATGCCATGGACTGTTTCTCCTCGGCTATGCGCCTCTGTCATTCTGCCCCACCTTTCAGCCAGCCAAATATGGACTGAAACCTCTACAAACTGGGAGCTAAAATAAACCTTTCTTCCTTTAACTTCCTTTAACCTGTGGGTGTTACAAGAAACAAGAAAGCAACAAGAAAGTAACTAACCTTGAGTTGGATCTTGAATATTCCCAAATGCCTACGTGCTAAAGGGTGATACTGTTGGGATATGGTAGAACCATTGAGATGCGAGGAGGTCTTCAGGTGATTGCTAGCATGCCATTATGAGTAATTTAGTGATTCAGACATACTCCTCACTCTTTTACTTCCTGAACATGAAGTGAGTGTGTTCGCTCTGCCTTATCCCCCCCATATATAACACACTGCTTCATGTGTGGATTAAAAATGTCAAACTCATTTCATCTGCTATCGAGTGAGTGAAATGATGTTATCTATCTATTGAATGGTCAGTATGTTTGAAGTGTGAAAAACACAGCAATTGCTGACATGAAGACACTCTGAAAATGAGTACACAGGTTGATCTTCTGTGACCCACAACTGCTGCCAATCTTGGGGACAGTCATGATTCCCAAATCCTGGTCAGATATTTCTCAAATGTGATTGTTTTATTTGGAATAGGCTGCCTACTACCAGAATCAGGTGAAGGACTTTTGGAGATTCTGTAGTTCAGATTCACATTTTTCTCAAGATGCACTCCTAACACTAGGTTGTTGGCAGTAACTAAAAATAGTTGGCCAAGAGCACTGAAAGACCAAGCTGTAGACATTTAGCCAAAGCTTAAATGTCAAGAAAATCTTTGAGTTTTTAAATCAAGGATTAGAACAGATTTCAGGAGAGTTCTAAATTAACTCTGAATATAAGAGACTTTTTTTCAGTCAGAATCGTAATAAGGCAATCTTTATATCTCAGTGCCAATCAGTAGAAAGAGAAAATACTTATTGAACTTTCTTCCCGGACAGCGTGTGTATGGCAACTACTAACCCTCCTGTGAGTCCTCTTGAATTTGGACAGTTATAGATTGTCTCCTAAAAGTAGCTGACCATTCACACTAGTATAAAGCTTTGTATATGGAAGTACTGGAGTCAGTGACTCTGCATTGAACAAACTCTGAGATACTGGGACATAATAAGTTATCTACATGAAAATCCATCTTGAGACCAGTTCACAAAAGATCATAGATTGTTTATATAAGCTAAAAGCCCTCTGTCGCCTTTTCTACAGCAAATAAATAAGGTCTTGTCAAACTTCATTTAATGATGCCAAGTCCAGTTATCTAGTTAGAAATCACACATACTAACTCTGACATGGTGCAAAGAAGTTAACCATGTCAATTTCTATACATTTAAAATCAGAATCGTAAGACTATGTGCCTCAGATGACTATGTTGAGTGGACAAAATACAGACTATTCAAAATACTCATTACTATGAAGACTATGGGATAAAAATAAAGTATTCAAGACAGATGCAACATCAGGAATCAGATGGAAAGAAGGAACTGGATATGTCTTAGAATTACACTTGAGAATTTCTGACCTAAGGATACAAGGAAACCTCACATAAAATCGTTAAGTAGTTCAATAATCTCCTCTTTTAAAATGAATTACCCTGAGAAAAATGCTAATTTGTCAAAGAATCAGAAGCACTCATTTTTTTTTTTTCTGTCCAAAATGAGAAATTGACAAGAATCTGAAACAAAACATCACAGGGAAGAGAGTTAATGCTCCCTGCCCAGCAATGAGCAGAGAATATTGAAACTTTTGTCAAAACACTCCAATCATCCAATTGTCTTTGAATGTATTTTTTAGAGGGAAAATCAGCCATGGAAATAAAATTAGTGGGAGTTTAAGAAATAGCAGTGTCCTAGTAAGAGGAAGTATCATATGTTTGGCAAGACTTGGTACTCAAATTGTACATAGTATTTGTGAGAAAATGTTGGCTTTCTCAAATAATATTTCCAATAGACTTCATTTGGAAAATCGAATGTATAGAAATAAGAATGCTAGTGTATAATGATTTGTGTTTAAAGATATTTATTTCAACAATTTTATGGAAGAAAAATTAAATTGAAATTATTCATAAATGAAGAAAGTGGTTATATGACATATAATAATTTTAAATATAAATACTATGCAACTACCCAAACTACTGAAAAACTACTGAAACTATTAGATTGGTACACATTAATAAGAGGAGAAATATATAAAAAATGGTTGCGAGTGGATGAAAGGCTAGCCTTACTTTTCTAAATTCACCAAATCAAGAAAACCTGGGAAATTTTCCCCAGAGTTTATAAAGAAGAGTGGTTTGTATTCCAGAGCTCCAGCATGATTTAAAGCTGCAGAACACGCTTGGGATCTCATCTATTTTATGCTGTGTCACTACTGGATGAGAAGCACATGCCTACTCAGATATCGGTGGAATGTCTTAATTTCTTCAATATCATCATCTCTCACCCAACCTTGACATTCTTATTTATATATAGCAACTTTCCCAGTGAATGCATCCATCTCACAATTTTGACTATTCCAGCAACCTGAAAGGCAACCTTCACATGTAATTCTGCACAACCCTTTTCCAAAACACAACAATATATCTCTATTTCAGTTGTACTCAAAACTTTGAAAAGTGTTAGCCTCTTTATCTTCTCACCAACTTTTTTTTTAAGGGGGGTGCTGGGGATCGAACTCACGGCCTTGTGCTTGCTAGGCAAGCACTCCGCTGCTTGAGCTAAATCCCCAACCCCTCTCTCTTCATCACCTCTCAAGGACATATTTCTGCAATCTTTTCCTTATTTTTTTCCAAGTGGCCTCTTATTTGCTAAACTAAAAAAATCTTTGCTTCATCCAACCCCAAATTCGTAAAAAAAAGTTCATTGGTCTTTTTTTTATCACAGTAGTGAGCACTTCTTACCTATACACATATACCCTTACTCTTTGAAATACTAGAATGTATTCGTAGCATTCTTATTAAAAAACAAAAAAAAAAAAAGAAAAGAAAAGAAAAAAGAAAAAAGACCCTGGAACCCTGCAGAATCTGGTTCATTCTTCAGTCTCTAGACCCAAGCATATTTCAGATGTCCAACAATGAACTATTGCCACATTTAAAAACGTATCACACTCAATTTGGAGTCAAGTCAATTTAGGATGCTCTTTCTCCTCCTTCTACATTGGTAATGTCTACTATCTTCTACACCTAAGACTAAATGTTACATTCTTAGGAGAGAGTTTTTTAATACCCTCTTCACTAAGTCACTTATAGTGCATTCACCTAGTATTATTTCTTAGGGGCCTTAAGGAACTCTGCACTTACTTAGTTTCTTACTTACTTGCACTCACTTAGTTGATTACTGGGTGAATGTCAGTCTAATCCTCTAAAATAGGAGACAGTACCTGTCCTTATTAATGTGGTTTCGCTGTGTTGTTGTCAACCATAAATCTTGCGAAAGCAAACTACTGTGGAATAAATGCTATCGAATCCATGTGCAAAATATGCATTGTGTACGTACGCAACCATGAATTCACCAGGCAACACTTCTGCAACCATAAGGCTTCGATCTACAGGGGTTGTCGGAAATGCCAGCCTCCGTTTCAGAACCATCAGCTGGGACCCTGGTTCGGACAAGACAGTGTGGTGGTGCAGGGCACAGAATGAGGTGTGGACCGGAGCTCCTGTTAGCTGTCTGTTATCCAGCTTCGGTCTGCTTCATTGCAGTGGAAAGTGCAGGGAAACTGAGCTGCTCGGTAGGGACATCACTGATGTACAGAAATGTTCAAAGCCCAGTACTGCTTGTGTGTTTCTGTCAGAGAGAAATTTATTAACACTGGTGAAGGGAAATACCATAAAAACAATTATTCAAAAAACAATTTCCCTGGCCAGTTCTTTGTATGCTGCTGTGTTTGTCATAGATATTCGTGTTTTAAATAAGAATGTTTCAGCTTCTAACCTGTTGTGCCGCTGCTCCACGATTCCAAAGCTGAGAAAACTGGTCACTGACTACTGGCAAAGGGGCCTGCACATCTTAGGGGCTTCCGTCTCCAGTGTATTAGAGGGCTACTTGTTTGGGAAGCGACATTCTATGCTTCCGCTGATGGTACATTCTGTTTCAAAATAAAAATAATAAGGCCTGTTTAATTTTTGGCAGAAGGGAAAGTTGAACATCCGGGGAAAATAGGCCGTACAATGCACCTTAGACAAATTTAGACAGGGAATTTTAGAATTAAGGCAGACCCACAAGTGAAAAGCTAATTTCTTCATCTGCTTATATTAAATTATCAGAAGGAACAAGATTTAGATCCTGACCATAACGTTAATGTCTGACACTTTTTAACTCGCAAGTTTTTCTTTCTTAAACTCTTTTGGGTTTCTTTTCACTCAAATCTTATATGGTGACAATAATCCAAGGTTTTTCTTTTCTCTCTAAACTGTTAGGCATTTCTAATTCAATAATAAATTTGAAGATACAGTGTAAATTAGATGATAGTACACATGCTAGTAGGTAGATTTTTTGCTATTATAAAATGTTCATAATACTTATGTATATATTATGATTATCTCAAATATTTTTTCTTGGATTTATTTAGTTTCTGATCTACCCTTAATTAAGTCAGTGATGGCCTGTTCTTCTGACACAGGATTGTAAATCTCCTAGTTCCCTGACTTCCCCACTAGATAGACTACACCTTTTAAGTTCAAAGAATTTTCTTATCTCACACACCACTCCATCAGCAATGTCTTACAGAATACTGCATAAAATTATACACTCAATGCTTCACTTTGAGATAAAGGTATAAATAGAACAATAAAAATATAAGTGTTCAAAAGATCCTGTCTGAGTAGAAAAGCACAAAATAGTATGGCCATAAAAGTTGTTTTACTTTTGGTTTCAACCGCTATGGAAATCAGTGTGGAGATCCCTCAAAAAACTAAATCTAGAAATTTCACATGACCCAGCTATTTTCCTTCTAGGAATCTTCCCAAAAGAGTTAAAGACACCATATTACAGTGATCCATGCATACCTATGTTTATAGCAGCACAACTCATCATAGCTAAATCTCGTAAGTCACCTGTATGTCCAACAACAGATCACTGGATAAAGAAATGTGGTATTTATACACAATGCAGTACTACTCTGCAATAAAGAATGGTAAACATGAGTCATTTGTCGGAAAATGGTTGCACCTTGATTCCATAATATTACATAAAATGAATCAAACACACAAGTTTCAATATTGCATGATTTCTCCTATATAAGAAATCTAAAATATAAACAAACTAAAGAGCAAAATAAAAGACAGATAATAGGAAACAGAGAGATAGATTTTTGCAAAAGGGAAGGTAACTGAGAGATGGAGAGAAACAAGAGTGAAAAGAGGAAAAGGGGATAAAGAAAGAATTAAGATGTGTTATATACATGTACCAACTCCTCAAGATGAATCATTATGTCTGTGAAAAAAGAAAAAGAAAAAATTTAAAATAAAAAGGTAAACTCAGAAAACCATTAGCACAGATTAATGAACCTCACTTTAAATACCTATACTTATTATTCACTTGTTAGTACCCAACCAGTCCTCTTTCCTTATTCATATGAGCTCATGTTCTGTTTCTTCAAATATAATCATTTTCATCACACTATCAAAGGAATGCTGAGAAGTGGCCTTCTCCGGGTGACACGGTTACTTTGCAGTGACGTTTAATATAACTGTGGGCACATTCAATTACAAGCCACAGATGCTGCTTCTTTCCCTCTGTGGCCTTGTGAGTAGATCAGATGCTATTACTTCTTCATTTCAGCAATCTATTCCTAAAATGTGGGTAAGAATGTTTTCACCACAGAGCCTTGCTAGAACAAATTAGCTAATATTTGCAGAATGCCTCCGACATGAAGTTCTGTGGAGATGTCGGATGACATTGTGTGTAAAGTCGTGGCTGTGGGACGCTCTGGGGAGGAAACTGCCCAAGAATGTTTTGCACAGAGGGGTGTGCTGAAGAACTGATCCGTGGCTCTTTCCAGAATGCAGCAAATTACACCAGGAAGGCAAGATTTCTCCAATTAGCCGGAAATAACTTTTTTTTCCTGGTATAACTTTGAGAGGGGCTGTGGCTAAATAAAAACTTGATTGTCACTGTGTGTCAGGTACACAATTCCCACTACTGCCTGTTTCCCCAGAGAACTAATACAAAATAAGCACAGCCACTGTGGGTTGGTGGCTTGCTAACCAAGGTCATCTCCTATCTGCCTAGAGTTGAAGGTGGCCTGCTTGCCTGGTAGGAGTTTCTTCCCTCATCACAATCCAGTTCTCCCTTGATGTATCTTGGATATCTATTTCTATGACTGTGACAAAATAAAGCAAAAAAAAAAAAAAAAGAAAGAAAGAAAGAAACGAAAAGACAAAGTAGTGCCTGCTCTGCAACCTTTCCTCCTTCCTTCCTGATTTTAGGTACACTTCCTTTTTTTTACCAAAAGTACTTCTGAGTTCCTTCGACTTGTGAGGCACTGGCCTAGCTAGAGACTGCGTGGGGACTAAATTGCGAAAGAGATTTCTTCCTGGGTACCCGTCCAGCCTCTGTGTGTCCAGTTCTGTAAGTATATGTGCTTCTTCTCTAAGTTGAATCATGGATTCATGGAGACATGAGTACATTTTGACCTAACAGAGATTTCAGAGAACCCTCGTTAACATATGAGTAAACTGAGAAGTTATGTGGGGGTATTGATACCAGTATCAATATTACCACTAATACTGATAAGACATTGATATGCTCAGGGTGATCTCGATGATTTTACTAAACCGTTTACTATGAGGGCTAGGTCGGGGATGGGTATCTTTGTTTCATATTTCTATACTGAAAAAGCTTCTTCACTTTAATGGGAAAATATGAAGCACACTATATCTTCCAGCAGAACTTTTATGTGCAGTCATCTACAGACATTTTGTGTTTTTATTTTATCATTTTTAATACTGGTGGTTGCACCTAGGACATTCTTAATGAGCTACACCTTTTTTGTTCAATTTCATTTTTATTTTTATTATATGTTTGCAGTACATGATGTTTCTGTTCATCACGGGCAATTGGTACATTTACCTGACACATCTTAATTTTTTTTATTCCCTGACTTTGAGAAAAGATCTCACTAAATTGCTAAGTTACCCAAACTAGGCCCTAACTTATGATCCTTCTGCCTCAGTTTCTCAGAATGCTAGGATTATGGACATGTACCACCACATCTAGGTTTGACTTCAGGAATGATCTTCGTTTATTGCAGCTTTTAGTAACTTGTCACTGTTATTCTGTTTTTTGCTTTGTTTTGTTTTTTGAGACATGGCCTTGCCATGTAGACCAGGTTAGCCTTAAAGATACAATCCTCTTGCCACAGCCTGAGGTGCTATTTTTCTTGATGATTTGAACATCTACAAAAATGATTCATCCAGAAATTTTGTGCCTCAGTTCTTCAATTCCTTGCATTCAAACGATTTTCCTTCATACAACCTAATCTATTTTTTTCGATGAGTACAGACCAGATCTCATTATTCCTTGTAGGTACAACGGCTCTGAAATTTTGATTTTAAACACAAAAATCTGTGATAAACACACTAATTCACTCTGGCCTTCACACTCTGACAATTTTCCAGTCCCATCTTTACTGCTATTCATTGACCTTACTTCTATATTACTTACCACTAATTAAACTCTGTCATTATCTAGTTAACATTTTATAGTTCATCATGAAAACCACTTCCTTACACACACTCCCAACCCTCACACGACAACTCCTTCGTCTGTCTTTCTTCATTTTGTCTTATTGATCTGTCAAAATTGAATGGCTCCACTTCTTTTTCTTATTATCAAAAATAATCAGAGTGGGGCTGGGGATTTAGCTCAGTGATTAGAGTGCTTGCCTAGGAAGCACAAGGCCCTGAGTTCAATCCCGGCACCAAAAAAAAAAAAAAAAATCAGAGAAAAACACTTAACCATGCTCTCCAATCTTTGAATTTATGACTACAAACTACAATTGAGAACTCAGTATTTCCTGGAAATCCTACAATTCAATCTCTTTGTCTTCTCATTATTAACTAATAGTCTTGCCTCTTATTTCACTGAGAAAATAGGAGTAGTAATAAGCAAACTATCTAATCTACCCTCCACCAAATCTGCTAAGGGTTCTGCCTGTGTGCCAAAGCATTCATCTTCCTTTCCAATACAATTAGTGAGTTCCTATCTAAGGACATTTCTATCTAAGGACAATTCTTAAATTTGTACACTGGTTCTTACATTGTGCTCTATGTAAGATTGTGACTCAAAAATCATTCTTTTCCCTGTGTCATTGATTTACCATTTTCTACTGGATATGCCCATTAGAATACAAATCTGCCATATGAAGTTGCATCAAAATTAAACATAATGAAATGCCTACAGCCATGTTTGCAAGAAGTATCTCCAAGTATCCAATTACTTTTTTGCTGTCTTTGATATCAAAACTTTGCAAAAGTGTAGCCCACACTACCTTCTTCTCTGTCACTTGTTTCCCTTAAACCCACTCTCTTCAAACTTTCTTCCCCCATCTTCATTGAAATGACACTTTCTATAAGAGACCACCAACTGGTACACTCAAATGTTAATTCTCAGTTCTCCTGGACCTTACAGAATTTTATGTAGTAGGCTTTTTAATCGCTTTTTAATCACTTCTGAAACACATAATTCTTCCAGTTTCCTTTCTACTCTCTGTACCTCTCCTTCTTGATATCCTTAGCTAGCTTCTCTTCCTTTCAGTGAATATTAAATGTTAGACATTCCAGGATATAGTCTCAGAATTCATCTCTCTTTTGTTTTCACTAATCCTTCAATTCAACTTAATTACATGTCTAATTAAATGTAACCTATATGCTGACCATATTCTTCTATCTGTATGCATTTGTTCAAGCTTCAGGCTTAAAAATAAGATTTTTCACTCACTAGCCCCTAGCAAGTATAATGGATCTCTCAAGTATATCATGTCCAAAGCAGAAGTCTTGATTTTCCACCCATTCTGTTCATCATTTTGGTGATACACAGTAACATGTACTCACAGTTACCTGGACTAGAAGCTTGCTGTCAATTTTACTTTTTCTTATTTCCTTAATATACCCTTATTCCAGGTAATCTAAAGTCTTGTCAGCTTTATCTTCAAAATATTACCTGAGTCGTTTTCCTTAATATAATGAAAGTGCCTTTATCTATCACCAGTGCTGGTACAAAGGCTTCTGAAATGGTCTCCCTTCCTTCGTGGTTCCCCATTACAGTTACCCATACTCAGAGCAACCAAAGTGAACCCGGAGAAATTTATAATAGTTCTTGCTACTCTTCTCAAAATGGTATGTATGGAAGCAATGACTTTCCATTCTTAAAATCAGAATATGTATATGTACATATGCACAGGTATAAATAGACATAAACAGCATGTAAATTATGCATTTTCAAATAGTCAAAGTAGTGTAATATTATACATTGTTTTAAATATATACCTACACATTTAATATGTAAATTAAATAAATCTACTCTGTCAAAAAGCACTGTCCAATTTTATCTCCTATCACTTCAGATCTTTGGCCTTCTTCTTGTTCACCAAACACATCAAACTCATTCTTACTTCAATGATTTCGCATTGAAACAATTTTCACCAGACAGCTCTTTACGAGCTTCTTTTCCTCAATGTATTCAGGACTATCTTAAGTCACCTTCATAGAGAGACTGTGCTGTGACTATCGTGTTAAAATCAAATGCTTCTGCCAGCCATTCTCCATTGTTGCCTGGGCTAGATTTGTCTTCATAATATTTACATGACATGCCATTGTATTAAAACATTATTTCTTAACTTTCTCACTAGAAATAAGTCCCAAGCTAAAGGGACTTATTTATATGTAATTTTATTTTTATTTCCACCACTATGTATAACAGTGCCTGGAATGTGGCATGATCTAAACACATATTTATCAAATACATTAATGCATGAATCTTAATATTTAGTTCATACACCACATTTTTTTAAGAATAAGTTATCTGGGCCTGCACAAAGCAAGCTGAATTATTAGTCTGTGTATGTGCTGAAAGTCTTTTCAATATCTCATTTCTAAAGTGTTTTTCCAATATCTTATGTTTTAAAGTGTGGGTTACAACCCATTCAGAGGGTTATAAAATCAATTTGGTGACTGCATCCAGTACTTTTGAAAAATGAAACAAGGAAAAAAATACTACAGGATACTATTCATACTGTAATGTTTCATGAAAAGTTTCATTTACTTCACAAAACATTTTAGTAATACTCATGTGTATATATATACTAGATAATGAGGAATAATAGGGTAAAAATAAATATTTCAATTAGGAGTTATGGTAAAAAAAAGTCTGAATTACATTCTGATCAGATTCCATGGCAACAGGAAATAGAACTCTTTCCCTTTTTCAAGGTTACGGTAAACTCGAATCAGCAACTCAAACTTTTTGAATGCAATGTGATGGTAAGCAGCAGAAATTCAGGGGTTGAATTACTTTATTAATTGATAAACTAACATCCTGTGTTTTCTCTGTCCAAAGGCAAAAATGCTTTAACTTTTAACTGAACTTGTCCTGAAATTCCTCTCTTTCCCCCTTCATACTTTTCCCAGACACCTTTTCAATCCATCCTCTGTTTAGAAGGAAATGAGTCTACTAGTCGCCTTTTTCATTATTCTATTCAAGTATTGGCAGACTGGTAACTAGGCACACACCCTTGTGACTGTATCTTTTTAGTAAGTTTCTATTTTCAGGTCCTCAGAAAGAGGTACCACAACCAAATTTTGCCATGACCTTCATATTAGCAGTCCTCAATGGAAAACATTATTTCTCTAGCTCTCAAATTACATTTTTATGCTTTTTCTATTAGTGAGGAATTGGCCGAAAATGACTCTTTTCACATTTCCCAATCTCAGCTCTCTCAAGAGGATCTTTTGGTATCAGAGCCATATTGAAAGGATAGGAAAAAAAAAAAAAAGTATTCTGAGGTAGAAAAAATAAAGATAGGTAAAAAGAAAACTATAGTTCTAAGGCATGATCAAAACAATACATATCTGGACTTCGTTTCCTTACTCCCTAGGCTTATGACCAGGTTTTTCAAAAACTCACAAACCAGCTCATCCTTTCTCATATCCTCAATTCCCTGAAGCTTGAGGAATGAACTAAGCCATGTGCAGATTTGTAACAGGGAGCTAAACTAGACATGCAGATGCCCAATGGGTAACTAAAATCGGAATAAAGCTTGGCATCTCTGTCTTCACTGTACATGTCTCTCTTATTACATTAAAACTCTAGTCAGATCCCTTCTCAGCTCTGAAGATAGAGATGTTCATCACTTAAGAAGTATCTGGATTGCAAGACTTATTAGTCCTAAATTTGCCCAGTATATTTCATCTCTTCTCAAGACTGAGGACATCAAAGTGAGAATAACTAAAGTAATTTTCAAGATTTTCAGGGACATCCAATTGTCAGCTTTGTAAAAGATCCAGGTCCAAATCCCCTGAAGTGATACCTAGGAGTCTCCAAAATCACAGGCCCATAAGATTCCAGAAAAAGCAGATCCTTGCAGACATTACCTCCCTCTACCAAGAGCAACTGAGGAAGCCTCCCTTTCAAGCAACAACAGTCAAGTCATGGGAAATGAACTGCCCTTCCAGTCATAAGGATTCTTCCAGAGCTACCACAGCACAACTGATAACAATAATTGACTGAACCCTTGCCCACCTAAATGAATCTGTCAAAGTTAGCCTTGCCTTGTTCTTCTGTGAGTGGGCCAGTCTAAACCTCTTCATCAGAGTGTGACTCCTCCGGGTGCTCAAGCAAAAGTCCTTTTCCCTCTTCTTTACTTTTTCACCCTTCCTAATAAATCTGCCCATGCCTTTTTCTGACATTTTCTGAAATTTTTTTTCTGTGACAAAAGCCAAAAACCTACTTGGCGGAGTGAGTTGAGGTTCTCACCTCCTCTTTGAGATACCTCTTCAGATGCTATCTGTTCAGATTTCTAGTCTGAAACTTTCAGGGAAATTGCTACAAGATCTGGGACCCTATTCCCAACCATGGCGTGCAATTTTACTATTGCACTATTTACTCTTTATGCCAAGCAAAAACATCTTAACATTTGTTAAATGATTTTTATGTGCTAGAACATTCACAGAGATAATGTAAACAACTCTGCTTTGTTTTACTTACAGTTTTGTCTTAAAGGGTTTTAAACGGACTTTATTTAGTTGGCGAGATTTTGAAATCAGATTTTACTTAAAATTCAGAATTCTGGCTTCTCTGGAACAATCTGAAGATACACGAAGACAACACACGATAGAACCTATGTTCGTTTACAACTGCTGCCCCCCAAAATTATCACAAACTGGGTGGCTTAATCAACAGAAATTTATATTTTCCTGATTTGAATGGCTTGAAGTCTAAGATCAAGGTGTCAATGGGTGAAATTTTTTTCTGAAGATTCTTTCATCTTGCAGATAGCTATTTTCTCTCTATGTCCTTCCACGGTCACCCCAAGGTCTGTGTGTGTATCCTAATCTTTCTTCTTTACTTTTTTTTTAAAATCTTTCTTCTTATAAGGACATAAGTGTCAATGAATTAACATTCTCCTGTGTCCTCATTTTACCTTAATTACTACTTTAAAAGCCTGATCTCCAATGCAATCACATCCTGGGTTTTTGGGTTTAAGACTTACCACAGGAATTTTGGAGAGGCCACAATTCAATCTACAACAGTCCCCATAATAAAAACTGACAAGATCTGAACCATAAAAATTTTCTTTAAAGGTCGCCATAATCTCTACGACTTCCTATTGTCTCCTTGAAGCTAGAGCTGAATATCAGTAGCCATTTCCCATTAAAATGACCTCTTCAAGCACAGTTTCCCCTAGAAAATATTTGAAAATTATTTGAATTTTCCAATTTAATCTCCCTGTGAACTCTATCTTTATCTCTTCTATGGTTGGATGTATGTGTCCTTTCAAGATTCATGTTGAAATTTAACCACAAAGTGATTAGGCCAGAAAGTGATTAGGGCAGGAAGAGTCTGTCCCATGGGAAAGACTGATGCTCTTATGAAAGGGTCTTCAGGTATCTGCCTGGTCCTTCTATCTCTTGTGCCATTTGTGGACACATCTTGCTTCTCTCACTGTCCTCTTCTCATGTGTGAAGATACAGCAAGACAGTATCGCCTTGGAAGAAAGGAGGACTCCTCACTAGACACTGTCTGCCGCACCCTGATTTTGGAGTCTCATCCTCCAGAACTGTAAGAAAAGCATTTCTGTCTCTTGTACACTACCCACTCTAAGGAATTTTGTTATAGTACCACAAACTAAAACATTGCTTTATGGGTAGCTTTAAGAGTCTTACTTACTACTGTGGTACCTAGGTTCACCAACTTAATTCTTTCCATGATTCTGGTCACAAATCAAATTGGATGAGAACCAGATCAAATTCAACGGTTAGCACCAATGTTGATCTTATGGAAAAATTTGATTCATTTCTTATCCCATTTGATTTGTGACCAGAATCATGGAAAAAATTAAGTTCACAAACTCAGGTTCCACTCCATATCTGAGCTTTTATTTGTTCATTTGAAAAACAGGACAAATTATCTAGCACACACCTTCAAGATAAGCTGTTTCAGAGCAAATTTTCAATATATAAACTTCCCTTTCTTTGCATAAATTACCTTGGTAAATTTAAAGAGAGTTTAGAGCATTTTGAATGTTAGCTAGCTTCTGTAGCAGCATTAGATTCACCTGGAAATATGCTACAAATGCAACTCCTAGCATTCCCTCCAGGTCTGTTGAATCAGAAACCATGTATACGAAATAGGAATCTGGGTTGCAGGTGATTCGGAGACACGTACAATTCTGAGAATGACTAACTTAAAAAGCAAATTTCTGTAGTGAGGTTTCTATCACTTCTCACTGGTCCACAAACCTATTCAGTAATCAGAGAATAATTCACGAAAACACCAAGAATTTTGGATCCACGTCAACAAGACGGTTTCATCACAACCACCTGCATCTGTAAACATTTTTCTAAAATACAATCATGATGCTGATTTTGTTGTTATTAGTAAACATTAACTGAAATTAGTGATGAAATACAAATGAACCTCGTAATGAAAATTATCACTCATCCATATTTTAAGATTATAAAGGAAAGAATACATATGCACTCTACTTGCTTTCTCTTGTTAAATGACTTGCTAATTCTCCAAACATCTGTTATACCTTGAAAAAAGACATGAAGAGAGATTGGATTTACATCTAAATGTTTTCTCAAAACATTTGAAAGGAAATGGTATTTGACAGGAAATGGTATTTTCATTTATTTTGAAAACAGAACAATTCCAGAATCTCAGCCAAGTTGAATCCCTGCCTGATGTTGGGGCAAAGCAAGAAATTTTTTGTAAGGGCCGATAAAATACTCTGAGTGGTTTGTAAATTCCAGTGGGTGGAGGCAGATCCTTGTTCTGAAGGGTTCACACTTGTACCAAGTGCAGAGAATAGTTCTCTGAGCTTACTTTCTGTGGCGAAGAAAGGATGACTTTGACGAGAGGAAGGACATGGGCCAGCTCTTGTAAATCCCACTCTGCTGCCTCACTCCACATCTCAGTGCCAGAAAGATGGGCCTGAAGTGACTGCTCCCCATGAACACATACCCTGCAGGTTCTAGGAGGTTTGTAAGATAGGAAGGTATGAAGGATTCCCTGCTTACAACCTCAGAGGATGTGTTCTGGAATGTTCCTTTCTCTCTTCTCTGAGAGTTTTTAATTAAGAAAAAGACAAAATAGAGGCGTATGGATGTCAGGAAATTCAAAGATGAAATTACTTTAAAATAATAATCGTTTCTAAATTTAATGAACATTTATACTATCTGCCACACCCTGATTTTGGAGTTCTCACACCCTGAGTTTGGAGCCATTTACAATGGCTGTTCGACAATTCTGTGCGTCACTGTATTCATAATGAAAAGTTCTTTAACATGCTTTCAGAAAAACTGAAATTGAGGGAAGTCCAAGATCATGCAATTAGTACATAAAGGAATCGAAATTCAACTCAGACCCTCCTGATTCTAAATCCAGCAACAATTCTACTATGACTGCTGCCTATTCACATTCTTAGAGTTTTTGAATTTATGGAATAATTTCTTCAGCTTATTATTCCTACAACTGACCCAGAGAGGTGACAGATAGGTAGACAGATAGATACTAAACTATGTTTTACCAAAGCAATTGTCTCGGAACATAGGTAAATTTCTCTTGTTTACTTAGCTAGTGAATGGTAGTGAGCACAAATTTGAACTCGGATTTGTCTGACATCAGAATATATAGCTCTCACATCACCACCCTAACTTAACCAAGGAACATTTTTAAAAGTGCACTAGATTGTTTAAAGTTCTTAAAAATTTCTAGATGTACAAACCAATAGACCTATTTCTTTAAAATTCTTAGCCCTCTGCATTTATTTTCTTCTTAGTTGTGAGACTTTATTAAAACATTTTTCCTCTATCTCATACATTGATTTGTACCTCTGAGTATGCATACACCATAGAAAGTTCCTCTTTTAATATTGTATATACCAACATCTCCTTTCCACCCTTCCCAGCCCAAGTCTTAGCCACCACCATTTTATTCTCTGCTTTTATACGTTTAACTTGTTTATATCTCAAAATATAAGTGAGATCTTTCTGTCTTAGCTTATTTCAGTCAACATAATGTCTTCTGTGTTTATCGCTGTTGTCATAAATGATGGAATTTCCTTGTAAGGCTGAAAAGTATTCCTTCGTGCATATATAACACGTTTCCCTTCTTTATCTGATAATGTACACTCAGGTTGCTTCCATGACTTAACTATTTAAAATAACACTGTGATGTTAATTAGCTAAATCATCATTCTATGATGTAAATACATATCAAAACATCACATTGTACCCAATAAACGTACAAAATTATAACATTTCGATTAAAGACACAATACAATTTTTTTTTAATTATAGAAGAAACTCCCCCCCTCCTGTCTCTTTCTAGCTTTTGAGTTGTGAAACAGCAATACTTCTAAATAAATACTTAGGCAAGTATATGATGAAGAATGGTATCTATGCTTGAAAGAGTTCCTTTGGCTGTTAGATACATGTTGTTACAGAGAGGAGGGTAGGAGTGCAGTCACAGGGGAGCCATGAGAAGACAAAAATTGATGAGTGCCTGAGAAAGTAACCTAAACCTCACCGTGTGAGTTCCAAATAAGCAGCTAAATATGCAAGTATGAATGTGGGATGTTACGGTGATTAATTGTATACATCAACTTGGCTGGCCTGAGGGATGTCCAGATAGCTAGTAAAACAGATTTTCTGGGTGTGTCTCTGAGGCCATTTCTAAAAGAAATTAGTGTTTGAATTCATGCCAGTTCCTGTGGGTGTCTTTCAATTCATTCAGTACCTGGAAAGAGCAGAAAGGAGGTGGAAGGGTGAATTTGCCTCTTATTTTAGCTGAGAAATTTGTCTTCTCCTCTCTTTGACACTGAGGTTCCTGGTTTGGGGCTTTTGAACTCCAGCAGAGAACACTATTGCCCAACTTTACCCAACCACAATTTTCAGACTTTCGTCAGATACCCAGAGAGAGGAGTGGGGGTAATGAGGGGCACCAATTCTCAGAAGGAGAGAACATGAGAGGGACAGATATTTATTAGAAATTTACATAGATAGATAGATAGATAGATAATTTGTCATGTACCATGTAATGACATTGTGGTAAAATACGGATTGAAAATATAATGGTCCCATAGGATTAGAAGAGAGCTGAAATTTCTTACTGCCTAGTGATGATGTAGCCATTCTAATGTTTTTACAAAACACATTTTACTCATTTTTTTTTTGTGATTCTGGTACAAATAAGCCCACTCTTCTACTAGTTATATGGAAGGGGAGGCCACGTACTGATGTATTGTCCATAATACATGATAAGGAAAATAAATGACTGTTACTAGTTTATATATTTACTGTATTTTATCACTACTTTAGAGTATACTTCTACTTACATATTTTTTAAAATTTACTGTAAAACAGCGTGTGGTATTATGCAGCAGCCTCATACATCTTGTGTTCATATTATATTTCTTGATTTCATCAAAAGGTCATGTCAAATGTTTGACCAGCAAGGTTTGCCTAAGTACCTTCCATGATATTTACACAATAACAGAAGCACATAACGATGCATTTCTCTGAATGAATTCACTTCGTTAAGCAATGTATGAGACTGCATGTGTGTGTGTGTGTGTGTGTGTGTGTGTGCATGTATGTGAGTGTGTGTTTGGTTTTGTTCTTTGCAGAACACTGCAGAAGGAATGAGAAGTACTTCCTACCCTCAAGGGATGCGACTAGAGAGAAGGTGTTTTTAGAATATCTAGAAAGATTAGGTACTAGACACATTCACAGGATTCACCAGACCACAGGAAGGGAAATGATTTCATGCTTTCCTTGCATATGGGTGGTACAGATGCCTGCAGAGGGAGCTGCTGAGCCTAAAAGGCCATAAGAACAGGAAATGGCAATGGGTGTTCAAGGAGACCTAAACACAGCGTGTGGGTACCTCAATACCTACCTAGTCAGTTGTCTTTGAGGGCCAAATTAGGCCTGCCCCCTTCTCTTAAAACTTGCTTCTTCACATGACGAAGGTATCTCAGCCACAGTCACAGGGAAAGATGAATAACTAAGCTGAATATAACTATGCTGAATTTCATAAAATAGACAATGCTATAGTGTTTATACACCTGAATCCTTAAACTAAGATTGAATATATTACACAGTATGTACATCACATTACATAATTTTTGCCAGGGCCCACACGACATGTTTTGTCAGGAAACATCAAAACAGGAATTTCGTGACTATTTCTATTAATGGTTGCACTAAATTCTCTTTTCAGCATATAAAATAGTATCTTCTGAAAATGGCCTGTCCTAATGGGCATGCACTCTTGTCTTCCTAAGCCCTCGTGAAATGAATGTTCAAAGAAGAAAGTAACTCCCTGGAAATAAACCGAATTTTAAAAGCCTCAATAATTCACTTGAGGTTTTATCATATTCAGCAGTGTAACCTCAAGCAAGTTACTTAAAGTTGCTGAAACTTTGTTTCCTTCTTAGGCAAGCAGATATAACATGAAAACTGGTTGTCATGGCCACATGCAGGAATGATACCTAAACACTCTGGAGACTATAAATTTATGCCATCCAAACTATTCTGAGGATGACAGTGGTGATGCTGATGAAGGGGAGGTGAACTGTTAAAAATCTTTCCTTCAGAGTGACTTAAATTTCAGCATCATTCTCGACTAGTGCTTGCACACATCTTCCTCTCATATTGATAACCTCTATGGGGTTTCACTGGAATCATGCAAGTGATTTAGCTGAAATGAAAAAAATTCAATTTATGAAGGAAGATGGCATGTGACTAATATGAAATTTCAACCAGGGGAAGCTTCTTCCAACTGGGAGAAGAGATTGTAAGAATCTAACAGTGAGACATGTACAAATAAGATCTGGTAGAGTGGGTAGATTATATTAAGTAGTTGGAACCTAGACCTATTCGTGAGCATGATCCCAGATAACTTCACAACTACCAGAGGTACTCAGAGAGTTATTCGAGAGGATGCTCACAATTATGAGTAACCGAAATGCCAGACAGGGGAAAACAGGTTTAGATATATTTACAGACATGAGATGTTCTTTCTATGAATCAAATGGAAACTATAACTTTCTTGAGAGAAGAGCCATCAAGGTACCATACTTGGGTTCAAGCTCTGATACGACTTAACATTGGGCAAATAAATTTCCTCTCTAAAAACTTAATTTAGGGATTTACATAGTTCCTTCCTAAAGGAATTACTACAGTCACGGTTCTTACAATTACCAGACACTATGGAAAGAATTTCACATACATCATTTACTTTCCACAGCCCCCTAACTATGTGTTATTGTGATCATTTATAGAGAACAATACAAGGCTTAGATGGATCGAAAGTTTTGCTCACAGAGATATCAGAAGACCCTTCAGAATTTGCACAAATTATGATCAAATCTAAAAAGTGTTCTTTTAGCCATAAAGTATCAGTAATCCTGCCAGGAACCTGAACCAGGCGCTGTGTAACTCACCCTCAGAGTTAAAGTGCTCTTGGCTTAAATCTTGGGTCAAGTGTCTATATGTCACTTTTGTCTTCTGTAAACAGACCTGAAGTAGGATTACTGAGAGAACAAGATAATTTATGCATCTTTAACTCTCCAGTGCAGTTCCTGTGTTCTAGATATACTGCTATTGTTTTCTTGTTATTTGGGGTTTTTTTGGTGCTGAGGATTGAACTTAGGGCCTTGCACTTGCTAGGCAAAGAGTGTAACCACTGAGCTAAATCGCAAGCACTACTGCTATTGTTTTGTTATCCTTAATCTTAAGAAGCTCTACCAGTCCTCAAAATCTATGATACACGGAAGAAAGAGTACCACAGAAAAGGGTAACCCAGAAGAGATATTTAAATAATATCTTGATGAGATCATGAAAGATGAAGAAACATTCATAAGCTCTTTCTAGATGCAAAGATAATTAAATCCAGATGTTAGAGACTCTACATTATAACCTACACTACACAGATATTACAAAAATTCTACTTTATAGTGAACACTTAAAGTTATTTGAGTTACATCAAATTTCATGCCTTGCTTTCAAAGAAATGGCTCGTTATTTTATAGAACTCTTCAGCATAAACATTCTGAGTTAAAAGTACAACTGAAAAAATAAAGCATTTGGTCTTTAAATATTTTTTTCAAATTCACACTTCTAGACAAAGCAATACCTATTGAGAGAACACATTCAGTGTAGTATTTTTTATTTCTATTTCCAATATTTCTATTTCTATCTATTTTCATTAATATTCAAGTGTGGATAAATAGTGTTTTTTTTTTTTTTTTTTACAGATTTCTTGAAATCTCAAGTATCAAACTACTCCAGAGAAGGGATCAAAAGAAAATTCCCTGGATTCCAAGTGTTAGTTTTCTAATGTTTCATGTAAATATTGTCAGTGGACTCGGTAGAAAATGTAATTTAATTGCTGTTCAGAGTGTATTGCTTTGAATTGGTGCCAAATTTTGCTAGTCTTCAGTTCACGATCCTGTGTGTACAAGAATTCTCTCCACATGCCTGAGCCATCTTCCACTGCTATTAAAGGAAGGGAAACTGGGGCTGGGGATTTAGCTCAGTGGTTACAGTGCTTGCCTTGCAAGCACAAGGTCCTGAGTTCAATTCCCGGCACCAAAAAAAAAAAAAAAAAAGCAAAGGAAGGGAAACCGCAGATAAAATGTGACTTTCTCATCACTCAAAACTCAAAGCAAGTCTGACTTTCGTGAGGTTGAGAAAAGTTCAGCAACAACAATATTTTACCAAAAAAATTATCACAACTAAGATGTTGGTCTACTCTTCCTGACTTTAAACATCAAATTACATTTAAATGTATTATCTAACTAAAATCACTTTATGTTACATAGTACAAATTTATATGAATTATAACTCTATTAATACAGTTTAAAAAGTAAAGATGATTATATAGTTGTATTCTCATAGACACGGTTAATTGCTCACAGCATATTCTTAGAGATCTTGAACAGCTCGAAAATTATGTGTCCCTGTTTATTAATTTTTACACACATTACTGTAATTGTATGTATTATACATAACATCATATTATATACAATGTAATCAAGTACATTTCTATTTCCTTTGTATAATTTAGTGTTATTATTTCAAAATTATTTTTCCTGGATATGAAAAACATTAACCTTTGTTACAGAGTTTTTCTGTGATTTGAGTAATTTAATGAATTTTTATACACTCTAATTTTGTTTGGATATAATATACTTTCATGTTTCTCTAAACTGTTATCCTTGGAAATGATTCTTCTAAGCAACTCTTTCAAAATTAATTTGTGACACATTAAAATCTTATCAAAGGCTCTCTAACTGGGACAGGAGGAAAGGAAGGAGGGATGGAGGGCCAAACGGACAAGCCATCATAAGTATATTTTGAGTGGCAAATGTCAGAAATAGCAACTTTTAAAAAGGCAAAATATCACTTCTATTAAAAGCTTCATAAAATATTAGCTGATTTTTCCTTCTAGTTAGGCAGTCTACAGTTCAGAAACACAAGCAACTTCTCTCTCAGATTGGACTTGGCTAATTTGGACAAATGCTAAATACACCAGTTACCTACATGACCTGATTTATGTTTACCAAAATCATTTCCCCAAGCCATTCATTGACTTTTTTTTTTTTTTTTTTTGGTGCTGGGGATCGAACTCAGGACCTTGTGCATGCAAGGCAAGCACTCTAACCTCTGAGCTAAATCCCCAGCCCCATCATTCACTGACATTTAGAAGAAAGTTCTTTAGAAGAAAACAAATACGAAGGAATTTTAAGTAAATGATAATATTCAAGGAATAGTTCCTATAGAACTTTCCTGTGCAAAATATGGTATAAGAAGCGTAAAGATTCTAAAATGTCATAAACTGAATAGTCATTTTGAAGTAGCAATTGAAGAACTGTGAGTTCTAATTCCTTTTTCTTTGGCAATCTCTTAAATCTTGGAAGTCTGATGATGTGGAATTTTTAATTCTCTGGTAGCCATACTGATCAGTGTTTTTTATATCTGTAGAAGGATTTTAGTTTTCAGTGCACATTTGTTAGTTTCCTGTGGTGCAAAGCACGGGGGAGTTGGTGGCTACTTGCTCCCTTCTCACTTTTGAGATTTTTATACCCAGGAGAAAGTATATGCTGAGCAAAACATTCCGATTAGAAAGAAACCAAAAATAAAAACAATAAGCTTCCTCTAGACCCCGAGGGAACTGGTTATTTTGGCAGATGTCCAGTCCTCCCAAAGGTACAAAGTGACTGCTTTGTGTTGACTTTCCAAATGCTGTTACAATAATGACCTCAATCTATCCTTGCCCATGAGTACTCAGCTTCAATCAGATTGTTAATTTAAACTAACCAAGCAAACTATCCCAAAATAACATTAACACTAGCAGGGAATCAAAATTATTTTGTCCTTGTTTAAAATGGTGACCTTTGTTGAACATTTTAGGCAGACAAGGATGCTTGAGAACAGATATGGGAAAAACTTCAGAAAAAAAATTCAACAGTTTTTCATTCTAAGTCTCTTAGAATAATTTCTCCAATTTTAATGCATTCCATTGCCTGTCAAGTTATGTAAAGTGTAGGAAGGAAGTGGGAACGTTTTGAACTATGTCTCTTCTCAACCTAACCGCTGAAGCAGTTTCTCTTTTGTTCTAGGATTTCTGTGTTTCATATGTGAATCAGGATAGAAGACTGTTTTTGTTTATGGTGAAACGTATTCCTAATTCCTGTCCTGCCAAAACCACAAGGATGTTTTCAAACAGGGAGCCCTTTTGTATATGTTGTTTCTTTACAAATGACAATAATCAAACCTGATTAGGAATAAATTAACATTGATCATGGTAATCGAAAATGTGTGATTAGCAGTTGGTCTCTACCTTTGCCCAAGAATGCAGACATTTAAATCACTAAGGAGGGCTGGTGATTTAGCTCAGTGGTTAGAGTTCTTGCCTTGCAAGCACAAGGCCCTGAGTTCAATCCCCAGCACCAAAAAAATAACACTACACAATTCATATTTTCACATGCTCATTTGTTTGGGTACTGGTTTGCTGATATAAATTTGAAATCAAATTCTGTCTTCTAAATGTCAGTATTTTGATTTCCTATTATTATACTTCAAATCTATAGAAAAAGAACAATTTCATAATTGTAGTTACTTAGGGAGAGAAATACCCAGAGAGTCTTTCTAAGTCTCTACTGATTTTTATTTAAGACAAATAGGACAAGAATTGTGGACAAACACTTATTTCATATTGCTTTATGTAATATGTAACAATTCTGTTAGGTGTATTATTTGTAACTCCCTCTTCTTGGAACTTTTTCCCCGGGGTGTGTGGAACTTATTTCTGGCTTATCAGGAAGTTTTCAGCTTCTATGTCACCATCCTCAAAAAAATTTCCCTAAAGTAGCCCACTGTCAGATGCCAAACCAGTACTCTATCCCAGAGAAATGAAAATGTATGTTCCTACAAAAATCTGTACATAAATGTTCATAGTTCCTTTTTCGTAATAACTCCATACTGGAAACAAGCCTGGGAATTTCAATGGGTGAATAGTTAAACAAACTAGTATATCCATACCATGGAACAGCTCTCTACAATAAAAAGAAAGACGTTACTGATTACACTTATCCACTTGGATGAATCGCCAGAAAATTATGTTGAGTAGAAAAAGCCAGTCACACAGGTTATGTGCTAGATGATTCCATTTGCATAGTATTCTTGAAAGGATGAAATTATACAGAAGGAAAGCAGATTAGTATTGTCAGATTTAGGGATAGGAAAAGCAAGTAGGGCACAGATTGATAGATTTATAAAGAAAAAAATGAAGGATGGCTGCAGTGATGGTACTGTTCTGCAGGTTGACTAAGGTGTTGGTTACATGAACTTACCTATGTGAAGAATTTGCAGAGAAATAAATGCACATGTGCATAAATAAGCAGACATAAACTGGGGAAATGTGAATAAGATCAGTGAATTGTATCAACGTCAACATCCTTGTTGTTATATTGCAATGATTTTACAAAAGATTACTTTATGTAAAAACTGGATAGTCAAAGAATCATTTTCAATGTTATTACTGAAAATTATATCTGAGTCTACAGTTCACTCAAAACTCAAAGTTTAATGTCAAAAAAGCAATATCCTTGAAGTATGAGTAATTTCAAGGATACCACCTGTTGTAAGATGAATGAACTGCTGTACAAAGCAATATTAACAAAAACTGTGGTAAATACCCTTATTTTAATCGTGACTTATGATCTTACTAAAAGAAGACTGTTTCTATAGTTCCCACTCTAGAATATCCACAGTTTGTTTCCCCCTTTTTGCTTCTTTAATCCTGAGTTAGGTTTTTTTCAGTCAATTGGAATCTATGTTATGAAGAAACCCTGGAAAGGCTCCTTGTAAAAGTCACATTAATCATGGAGCAGGGTAATGCTGGGTGGGAAATGCAGACTTCCAAAAATGTGGCTTAGGAGCCTGCACTGTACACACAGTGAAATTCTCATTAACTAATTAAATTCACAGTTTGTCAAGTGTTACTAGGATGGCTGTAGGTGACGATGTGCCTATATGGTTTCTGTATTACTAGCTCACGCCTGCGCCCAGGAAATCACTCCAGTCTCTGAATTCTCTGGGGAAAAGTAACACTGCAAACTCTGATTCTAATTTATTCTTTTAATCCAGATCTGAAACTTCCACTTTGGGTCCCTGAAATAGTCAAGTTTAATTACTGTTCTGGCTTTTTTTTTTTTTTTTAACATTTTCACAAGGAATAAGATAATTTTTTCTTTTGAAAAGAGTATGGCTTTGAAGTCAGAAAGAATTGGGTCTGAAGCCTAGTTCTGTCAATTACTGATTCATTAAAAATCCATGAGCAAGTCGTGGAACTCTGAGCCTCTCGTGTCTTATCCCACCTCTCCACAGATCAGCTCGCTCTAGCTTATCTCAACCTCTTGCTACCATCATGGTCAAAATCTAAAAGTTGCTATTATGTGGCCCCTTCATAATCTCTTTTTGTCTATCCTATTCTCTGATCTTACCTCCTTTCTTTCCACTGACACTGTATTTCTCTGACTTTGACTCTAAAAAGCAAAATTTAACCAAGTCAGACTTCCTTTCCTATTCTTCCCAAAACCACAAAAATATTCTACATTGTTTTCTGAAGTTTTATAGTATGTTTCAGTAAAAAAAAAAAAAATAGTCTGTTTCATTTTGAATTGTTTCTATTGCTGTGTCTTCTAATTCATTCTTTTTTTTTGGTCTGCAGTACCCATTTGGCAGGTGATTTCTAATGTGTATTGCTCATTTCATATATTTGTTTTTTAATTTCATGTGAGTCCTTTTTTACACCTTCCATTTCTTTCTTCATCAATTTAGTGTTGTATTTTTCCTTCTGAACATAGGCAGCTTATTTATAGTAGACATTACAACATGCTTCTCTAAAAATCCCATCATCTTTAACACTTTACTATTTGTTACTAACCTGTTCCTTTATTTTAGGATCAGATTCCTACTCTTGACTGTCTCAATTAAGTGAATTTACAGTATGCCTGAGGAAGCTGAAGTGCAATTCATCTATAAGGACATGAGCCTAAGTTAACACAGGAAATGTTGATGTGGATACCTTGGGTCCCAGAAAATATAGACTTTCTACAAGTTCAGTTTTAAATTATGATTTTCCTGGTTTTCTTTCCGCCTAATTTTATTTCTTCTATTCTATCACAGTACAGTGTCAAATCCAGTGAACAATGTGGATAAGGAAAAACCACTTTCAGATAAATTGTCCTAAACATTTTGTGTCAATTCAGGACATCTAGGCAGCCATAAGGGTACAATTAGCGACAGCTATGAAAGAGGACTTCCAGAATTGCTTCAGGAAATGGCAAGAATGATGGGAAAATTGTGTTGGAAGCAAAGGGAGCATCTTGAGGGGGATAAATGACAATGTGTCTTTTAGTGTAACAATTATTTTTAAATGTAAATACTCACTGTAGCATTTGCCCACACTTCATAATGTTTATGTGCCCTAACAACAGATGTTAGGTAACATTTATACGCCTTAAATACAGGGGAGAAGCACCAGAAGATACCCACAGCCTTCTTCTCCCGCAGATAAAGGTACAGTTTGTGTCCTGTGTTTCAGTACGGCAAATTCTTCCATCATCAATACTTCGCTACCAGCTAGATTGGGTCCTGGTCTAATCTCACTCTGATGCTAAGAGTAGGGCCCAAGATTTTTCTGTTTTGCCATCACAAAGAAATGAGCCTAATAAAGTCTTCTGTCCACTTCAGTGGAAAAGTCATGGAGCTGTGCCTAATGTTTTTGTAACAACTCAGCTCCTAGATGGTTGGTTCGAAATGTCCAAGAGAAGGACACACAAGTCAGGCTCCGTCCTGTCTGCTTCGTATTATAACACACTTACGATTATAGTATAACATTGTATCCATGTTTTCACCAACCTGGGAACCCCCTGAAGATTATGTGTTTTAGATTTTTTGCATGATGTCATTACGTAGACAAGAACGATTAAATCATTGCACCTTGGTAATCAACTCAATATTCAACCTCCCCCACACAAAGGGTCAGGGAGTTGGAGAGGTACTGAAAGTTCCAGCTCTAACCGTATGGTTTTTTTCCCCTAGCAGGCAAGCCATGCTTAGACTACTGGGAAGTTCCCAGTCTCCAGAGAAAACTCTGATCCAACTAGAAGTTTATGGCTACTTGATTCGGTTCTGTATTACAGCCCACATTATACAAAACAACGTATCACTTCAGAGATTCCAAAATCTGAGGAGCTATGTGCCAGGAAACAGAATAAGACATATATCTTAATCTCATTCTGTAGCAGTAGTTCTGAAGGGATGGGAGATACTCCAACATTTCATGTGCTCCGTGAAATCTACAATTAGGTTGTTTGCCCTTCAAGGTCAGTTTTCTAGTAGCAAGTGATAAGCCTGAATATTTATGTTCAGAATATTTTGAAAGTGTCCCTACCCTTCACTGTCTGCTTCCCCATTCACTTTCACTTACAGCAGGTGTCAACTGTCAGGAATCTCCATTAATATGAAAATCAAGGTGGAGAAAATCTAATCAAACAGTCAGTCAATTTTTGAATTAAAAAAATAATAATAAAGTACCTTCAGCCTGAAAACTTGCCATCATTAATCAGGACTAAGAACAGCAACAAATAATCAGTGAATCTAAAACACCAATTGTAAAGACAAAAGTTTACGACCCTGTTCAGGAAGATTTGTCTTGGAAAGGCCTCAACTAACAGAGGAAGAATATGTCATTTGCCCCAGGACTTGGGGAAATAAAGAAAAAGTAGCAATGGAGAGCATGGGGGGGGGGGTTACCATTTTAAATACATTCCTACACATGTCAGAAATGAACTGACTTTCAAAAGCTATTACCTGTTAATTGGAAAATCACAGAGCAGATGGAACCAATTAATCTACAATTACAGAATCACCACAATCCAAACAAAAATAATTAACTCATTTGCAAGATATGATTTTTTAGGAAACACTTCTTAACATCTCTGAAATTGGGGAACAGGCACAGCATTTCGTAAGCATAGGGGAGCTTAAATTATTCCCTGGTGGCCAAATTCTCCTTCAGGATATAAGGGGAATTGAAACGTGCAATCCTAACTTCTAAAAGTATACAGAATTAGGTTATAGTAAGACTACTTACTGGAGAATGCTTATTTTTTCTTTTCCTGTGATACCTGAAGAATTGTGTTAGTTGCTGATCATACAATAGTAACCAACAATGGATAACAATCTGGCCGACATGTACCTTACATTATAATGTGAGGCAAATAACAAGTAATCATTCAATAAATGCCAAATATAAATTGTGATTAATAGTATGAAGAAAGGCTAAACCATAACACTATGGAACTGAATAATGAAGATTTACACAAGTTGGGGACACAAATGAGAGCTGCCCACATGGATTCAAACTGAGGAAATGCTTGTTATTAAACTAGGAGGGAGGTGGAGGATGGGAGGTAATTCCAGACACCTGAAACAGCTTACACAAAGGCCTTGTAGGAAAAGTAAATATTGCTGTGTGGGAGCCTGTAAAGGGTGGTGTGGTCGAAATGAACAAAGCAAGAGGAAACCTGATTATGAGTACAAGGTAGGGATTTTTAAGGGTCATCTAAGAAAGTCATTTTCATAGGCATTAAGAAAATCATTGCAAGATTTCAGGGGCCATAAGAAAGACTAAAAGGACTAGATTTATGTTTTCATATAATAACTCTGTCTGGGCATTTTGTCTCACCCTGTGTTCATGTCTTCTCTTCTTATAGATGTTCATCTAACTCAGGGAAGGCCATTTAACTTTTATTTCTTTCTTCTCCATATAGCTACCAATGAACTCTTCAAAGAGCGGAAATGCAATCTTAGCACACTCATACTTACAGTAAAGTTCACAACATTTAGAATGATGATCCCGCCGTTTTATGATCCAGATATTATATTTCCAGTTTTAACTTTTACCTTTCCCTCTGTGTACACTGTGTTGATATCTCACTAAACTCATTGTCTCTGATGCATATCATGCTCTTTTTTCATAATTTTATCAATTTTACTCTTATTCACTCTTCCTAGAAAATTGTTGCTTTCTTCTCTAACAGGCAATAGCCTACCTATCCTTCATGTTTGTGTGTAAACACTCATTGCACTTTGCATCCCTGAACCTGACTCCTTTCTTTCCTATTCCTGCACAGTGTTTCACACGCCCCACTACAGCAACTTCTAACCCTCTTATTTGGTGTGAGAACCCCAGACCTTCAGATAGTGCACTAATTACTTTTGTTATCTAAAAGCTTATGGTTCTGCTTTCCACATACTGACATTTTACAAATATACTTATTTTTATTTTTCTTCACAAGTTCATTGGTGGAGAGACATTTAAGGAGGAGGAGGAGAAGGAGAAGGAGAAGAGGAAAAGGAAGATGGGGAGGGGAAGGGAAGGAGAAAAAGCAAAGGTTGGAGGAAGGAGAAAGAAAGGAGAGAGAAAGAAAAAAGGATTAAAGATGACAATTCGTCATTCCACTTTCATAAATTAATGCATAGGATGTTCATAGAAAAATTCACTCTTTGGATGTTTCCATTGAATGAAATAGTTATCAGTATTAACTGTACAATATAGTCTCAGATGTGGTACAGAATTAGGTTATAGTAAGACTACTCAGATGTGGTACTTGCTCAGTAAGACTCCCAGATGTGGTACTTGCTATAAAAAGATTAAAAAATGAATTAGTCATTGACGATCCAATCCCGAGTCCACAATATGCACCTATTCAATTTTAGGTTTTGAGACAAAATGAGATGCATAAAAAGGATCCAATTGCTTGAGATCTAAGTGCCCGATTTTTTTATTTTTAAGAAGCAGTCGATTTCTAAGATAGAATCTTAAAAAAAAAAATAAGGTTCCTAACTGTATCAGTTTTATGGTACATAGTTTTAACAGGATGCGATGAATATAGCACAGTAGCTCTGTGATCTTTCTCCCCAAAATACAGAACCTCCATCTAGTCATGATTAAAAACATCAGACCAAGAACAGCTGAAGGATGCTCTATCAAATGGCTGATCAGTATTCATTAAGACTCTGAGATCACCCCAAATAAGAAAAGTCTGAGAAACTGTCTGGAAGAACAGCCTAGAAGAACCTAAAGAGATATAACAAGTATTTGTAAGGCGGTATCCTCGGTACACTGGAACAGAAGACAGACGTTAGGCAAAAACCAGGGAATATGAGACAATAGAGCATGGACTAATAATGATGTATCAACACGGGCTCAATGATTCTATCAAATGTTCTATACTAACATAATAGATTGTGTGTGGAATGTGCAAATTATCCATGCTAACTTTGCAATTCTTCTATAAATTTATATTTTGTAAATCTAGAAAAAGAAAATGGTAGAGTTATTTCTGGAAACATATCACAGCCTCTCCAGGACCTGGAGTCCAGACAAGTAGACGATAATAACTTGGGAAGAAGATCTTTGGGAAACTGAAAAATCACAGAAAAACTGGAGAAACTGAAGACAATGCAAAGAAAACAAAGCAGTCTGGAATGCTAAGCCTGGCTCTGGAGGAGGGGAACCTCTCTCCACAAATGTAGGATAAGCCCACAGAGGCTGGCAGCCTTGGAGAGTAATGAGAGACCAGCAGCTCTAGCCCCAAGAAAAGCCTACACTTATTTCTAAACTCTGTGGGATTTTACTTGGAACGTGACTTCCTCCACATTCCAGGCTAGAGTTGGAGAAGAAAACCATCGCAGCACCTGTCATATTTGGGAATAACTAATCAAGAGCCATCTGCGGATGGGATTAATTGTTCAAGACTGAGCTACACTGGGAATCAGAAGTCACAGAACAACTATTTTAACTTTTTAGAGTTTCTGGGGTCACCCTATCAACATGGGTGGGTGAGAGGCTGCCGTGACAAACAGTTGTAGAGAAGACAGACTGATCACAGACTCCTTGAGACATGTAAGAAGTGGAGACCTCATGGGAAGAACACAGTGGTCTTGCCCTCTGTGATGAGAAGTAAGGCCAATGGCTTGTGGTATTCAGAGGGGCTGGGTCTGAAAGTGCCAGTGTTAAGTCAGTGGATTGCTAGATCCACAACCCCTCACTGCCTATGTCTGGCACAGAGCTTGGTTGTCAGTCTGCTTTTCCCATCTGCCAATGTCATCAGGCATATCCCTCCACTCAGATGGTCACCACAGCTTGGGGTGTAGAGGCACAGAAGTCCCTGGGAGGAAGTGGGGGCACCTCCCAAACCTATAGGCTATAAAGATAAGCAGAGATAGCAGTGGCTTGGGGCACAGAGAGGGCACAATCACTAAGAGCTTCGGGAGTGAGAATAACCCTAAGGTAGAAACCATGTCACTGATCGTCCCCGCCCAACAGGAAAAGTAGAGGTGGACTCGGCGTACACATGGAGAGAGAGTGTTGAAACAAAAGAGGTCCTAGTTATGATTTAGGATTCTCCCTCCATACCTGATGGATTCTAATACTGCAGGTCCTGGAAGGAAACCATTCACCCAAACACATGGAGGGATTTGTTTTTGGACTCGTATCACTCTTTCTTCGTTTAATTTTTAATTTTTGTCTTTTCATTGCTATTTGCTATTTTTTTCCCCATTCTTTGGAATTTATGCTATTCTTTTTCTTATTTTTCTTTGTTTTTTTCTCATTTTATCTGTACTTTTACTTAATACTATTCACTTTTTTTACCCCTTTAACTGGATTCCTTATCTTACTTTTCTATACTTCTCTTCTTCCTTTTCCCTCTTTTTAAACTTTACTGCTTTCATAGTTTTCCTTTTCCTTATCTTCCCACATGTTTCTTATCATTACAAGCAAGTTTTATTTTTTTAGATGTTTAGCTCACTCAATGTTATTTCTGAACTTTTTCTCTTGTTACTGATGGTATAGATTTTGTATTTAGTAGACTATGATGCCCTAAAAACGATAAGATGCATACAAGCAGGATCCAACAGATGTGAGATGACTCAAAAAAAAAAAAAATCAGAATTGTAGGAATAAAGGAAAAATTCTTAAATGGCTCAAAACATTTATAACACATTTATAACATTTATAACAAATTTAGGCACTGAAAACAATTTTCCAAAACTTGGAAAAGAATTTAATAATCAAGTATATGAGGTATATGGAACTTTAAATAATCAAAACCAGAAAAGAAACTCTCCATGAAACATCATAACTAGAATTTCAGCAATTCAACATAAGGAGAGAGTATTAAAAGGTGTTAGAAAAAAGCAGTGAGTTAATTATAAAGACACACTTGTAAGGCTCATAATGAATTTCCCAATATACACTTTAAGGCCTGGGAGCTTAGAGTAAAGTTTTTCAAGCTGTAGAAGAAAACAATCGTCAACTCAGACTTCTATGTCCTGTAAAACTAGCCTTCAAAACAGATAGAAAAGTAAAGATTTCCTTAATGAAGATATAAGGAAATTCAATACCACTAAACCAGAAAATACCAAGACAATCCTAGACAGGGACTGGGAGGCCACTAGCTCCAAGGAGCCTAGAGGAAAGTATACATTGAGTATACATACAACTGGAGAGTCACTGAACAAAAGGGGAGGGGTTAAAGGAATCAGCACTGGAAAATAATGCCATGAAAAATTTCATTAAAATCCTTGTAATAATAACTCTCAATGTCAATGATCTTGACTCTCCAATCAAAAGACACAAACTGGCAGATTGTATCCAAAAATGCAACGGTATAATGTCTACAGAAGACACACCTTATCCAAAAGCAAGCTCAAATACTAAAGGTTAAAGGATGGAAAATGATACTCCATGTAACCAGAGCCCAAAAGCAGGATGGAGTAGATATCTTGATTTCAGACACAGCAGACCTCAAGCCATAACTGATCAGACAACACAAAGATGGTCACTCCATACTGGTGAAAAAAAAGAGGTTCAACAAAAAGAGATAACAACTTCACATACCTATGCACTGAATGTCATGCTCAGCTCCATAGCTCAGCTTCTTATCATATATAGATAAGAGCCAAAATTAATTAAATTGAGACTAAAAAGAAATAACAATGCATTGGTGCATGGCAGAGTTGGTTCCTTGAAAGGATAAATTTGATTTATAAACCCTTATTCAAACTTACCAAAAAAGGAAAGAGAAAACCAAAGTTTCAGAGAAGACCTAATGCCAATAATCTACAAACAATTTAATGGTGTCAAATGGGGAGGAAAACTACCAAACTCATCTCAGGAAACTAGGATTACCTTGACACCCAAACTGTACAAGAAACTTAAAACTATAGAACAATCTCTTTATTAATAGAGATACAAAAATCCTCATCAGGATACTGGCAAACAGAATGCTATGAACCATTAAAAAGATCATACATCTTAACCAACTTGGACTCATCAGAGGGATGTAAAGATGGTTCAACATACATAAATCAATAAATGTAATATATCTTAGAAACAGAAATAAGGGTAAAAGTAACATAATCATCTCAAAAGACACAGAAAAAGTCTTTGGCAAAACTGATCATCTATTTATGATTAAAAGCCCTGATGAAAACAAGTATAGAAATACCTTATCTCAAGTTTATAACAGTCGTTTATGACAAACCCACTGGCAACATCACACTAAATGGGGAAAAAAAAACCTAAAGCTTTTTTCTCTAAAAATTGGAAAAAAAATTGTGTGAGCTCTCACCATTCCTGTTCAATAAAGAACTCTAAACATTAGCCAGAGAAATCAGAAAAGAGAAAGAAAAACATAACGAAAGAGATACATACAGAAAAAGTCAAACTAGCCTTATTTGCAGATAACATGGTCCTTTATGTAGAAGATCCAAATAAATAAATAAAATTCTATGAAAATACTCCCAGAACTAATTAATAAATTCTAAAAGGTAGCAGAATAAAAAAAGTAGCACACAAAAATGAATAGAATTTGTGTATGATAACAATGAACCTACTGAGAAATTAAAAATCAATCATATTTACAATAGTTTCAAAAAATTAAAATCTTCAGAAGTAACCTAACCAAGAAAATGAAAGTCTTCTATAAGAAAAAAACTATGCTATTCTGAAAAAAGAAATTGAAGAGAGTATCAGAAAATAGAATGATATCCTCTGTTTCTTAACAGGCAGAACCAATCAAAATAGCAACAGTATTCTTCACCTAATTAGACAAAACAACTCCACATATTTATGGAAGTATGTGACCCAGAATAGCAAAAGCAATCCTGGGCAACAAGAGCAATGCAAGAAGTACCACAATCCTGGTTTCATGTCATAGTGAAAAGTTACAATGGAAGAACTACATGGTACTGGTACAAAAACAGACATACACATCAACAAAACAGTACAGAGGATGCAGATACAACCCCAGGAATGGTCAGCCATGTGATCTTTGACAAAGTGCTAAAAAACGCGCTGAAGAAAAGATTTTTTTTTTTTTTTTTGGTGCTGGGGATCAAACTCCGGGTCTTGCGCTTGCAAGGCAAACACTCTAACTACTGAGCTAAATCCCCAGCCCCAAGAAAAGATTTTTAAAATACGATCCTGTGAAAAAAGTTACCCTTATGCTGAAGAATGCATCTCATCCTGTACTAGAATAAAATAAACGGGACTGAAGACCTTGATATTAAAACAGAAACACTGAGTCTTCTGGAAGATAAATTAGATAAAACCCATGAAGACACAGAGATAGGTAAGGATGACGTGAACAGAACACCAGTTGCACAAGAAAAAACAAGAATTGCTTAATGTGATTATATTAAATTTAAAAACTTATGCCAAGCAAACAACCAATAGAGTGAAGACACAATCTACAGAATGAAAAAAAGGTTGTTTTGAAAATTTTGTCATCTCTTCTTTGGACAGAAGATTAATAACTAGAATACACAAAGATTGTGTAAGATTTGAAGGGGAAACCTGAAAAGCCACTGCAATATATGCAGAAAATAATTCTCCAGCCCTTCTCCAAAATGATCTAAGACCATTTCGTCAGGGTTGGTTTATGTATTAGATAAGTTAAGCTTCTAAAGTAGTATATCTAATATTTGTCTGAACTTACCAGGTCAGAAATATCCCCCTTTGCTTTCAGCCAGGTTTTCTTTCCCTAAAATATTCAATGAGGACTTTGGAGTTAGAATTGAACATAAGCAGAAAATTTTCAAAACTGCAGAAATTACTCGCACATGGACATTTCAGGACTCTACATTCTTTCTGGATGCAGAGGGCTGTGAGTGTGTAAGTGGGGCATGTTTAAGAATCCATATGTGAATATATATTCATGAACACAAAAATAAAAATTTGCACTTTGCTTTTTTAGTCACAATTTATATTCCTCCAAGGCACAAAGTTAGGTTAGTTTCACTCTCAAGCGTGGCATTAATTTATCTCTAAACAACTTCTGAAAATCTTGCAGACAACAGTATTTCCTAATTATATATAGAAACTTATCCCTTACTTATTAAATTTTCATTTTTATTTAATTTTATACATAGTTTCAGTACCTAATGATTGCGTGCCTTGTGGGGTACTGGTACAGGTAAGGAATGCATTACAATTCTTTTTCCATCCCCTTCTCTTCCCTTTCCTCTGCCCTCCCTCCACCTGTTGGTTCTTTTCCTTTTGCAAAAGAGCTACCTACTTCTACCCATTCTTCCTTCAACTACCTCTGCTTCCTGTGTTATGAGTTATTTGTGCTAAATATTGAAATATAAAATATATTAGAGTTTCCCCTATGGCTTGCCTAAAATTACACAATTTCTGGTAATTTAAACGAACTTATTTGTAAAATTGTATATGCTTTTTAGAAATTTTAGGGTTTTTTTCTTTTGTTGAAGTATAACACACATAAATGGAAGGGCACACATCCAAGGTATGCATGTGGGGGCTTCCATAAAGTGCACGCTTGCCTGTACTCAGAGCCTGAATGAAGAAATTGAATAGCATCTGCTTCCCAGAAGTCATGAACACGAGTTCATGTCCCTCACAAGCCACACAGGGTACCAGTTACACCGAACTCAAAACTATAACATGATAGTCTCCGCTTTTCAGTTTTCTGCGAATGGAATCATATATTGCATACTGTGCTTGTGTCCTGATTTCTTTTGCCTAACATATACTTTATTAGATTCATCTATGTTGCTGCATATAACGGCAGCTCACTTACTTTCATCATTGTTCAATATTCCATGAGTTGGTCTTTTCCATTACTGATGGTAGCTTTTTTGTTTGTTTGTTTCTATACTCAGTCTGTTACAACCTATGCTCCTATAGGCACGCTTATATATTTTAGTACCCATAAGTACAAGGTTTGGGGGGCGGTATGTATCAGGAAACCGAACTGCTAAAAATTATGAGCATATTCAGTTTTAGAACACACTGCCAAAAAGTTTTCTAAAGTAGCTGTGTCAATTTATGCTCTCACCAGAAACGTATGAAGAATCTCATTAATATTTAAAACTGTCAAACACTTATTCATTTTATTCCTTCTGGTGGGTTTTAATTTAAATTTCCATTATGATATATAATTTTAAACATATTTCCCTATGTTTATTTGCTATTTAGATATTTTAAAATTAGAAGTCTATTCGAGAATGTTGTCCATTTTTCTAATGATTTATCCATTTTTGTATTTACTTATAAAGTTTTTCATATATTCTGAATATTATTCTTCTGACAGAAGTATGCATTAGAAATATTTTTCCATTTTAATTTGCTTGTTACACTCTTAATCATGTCTTTGAATTCATTTTAATTTAAATGTAGGCTTCCTTTTCAAGTTTTCTTTTAAAACGAAAAGATTCTTTTGTTGAGAAATTTTCAGATACTTTCTGATAATAAAGATATTTTTCTTCCACGTTTAGATCTACACATACTTAGAATTGTTTTTCATATGTAGTACAAGGAACAGGATCAGATCTATTATTTTTCATATGACTATATGGTCAACCCCAAAACATTTCTGAAAAAAAAGTTTTTTTTCCTATTGGATCGCAGCTTTTCATTTGTGAAAACTAGGCGGTCATACACATGTAAGTATTTTCCTAGATTTTCTGTATAGTTTCATTGATCAATTTGTCTATCATCATTCTAATACTTCACTCTTAATAACTATACCATTATTCATAACTTGCCTTGATATGATAATCATTTACTTATTATTCAATATTGCCTTAGTTATTCGTTGCTCTTTGTAAAATCTGGTAGTCATTTTATCTGACATGCATTTAATCTACAAATCAATTTAGGGAGAATTTATATCTTTAAAGTTTTGAAAAAGAGAAGCAGCAAGATATATCATGTAGTGGTACAAATTCCCTATGATGAACATTAGCACTATGTATATCTAAAATGTACCGTTAAAATAAAATTTAAAAAAATGTATTGGAAAATGAAAAACCAGACTACAAGAAAAAAATGGAAACAAAGCTTTTATAAAAAAGGAAAAAAAGAGGGGGTGAAGGGAGGGGAGGGGAATGAAGAAAAAAAGAATCAAGATATGTACAGGAGCAAATTCCTTATGATGAATGTTATCATTATGTATATTTAAAATATATAAATAAAGTTCATTTTAAAAATAAATAAAGTATTGGGCCCACAAATCCATAGGTGTGAGAAATTTCTTCATTTTTAAAATGAACTGTAGGGTTGGGGATTTAGCTCAGTGGTAGAGCATTTGCCCAGCAAGTGCAAGGCCCTGAGTTCAGTCCCCAGCACCCCTAAATTAATTAATTAATTAAAAATGAACTTTACGGGGTCATAGTTTCCATACAGCACACTGTCTCCATCTGAAGGGTATAACTCGTTAAATTTGGCAGAACCTGTGAAGCATCCCTTATATCCAAGACATATAAAATGTTCCTAACCATTTGAGGGTCAGCTTCTCCCTTTGCAGTTCTTTCATCCCTTCTCTTCCAGCCTCAGACAATAACTGATCATTTCCTGTCACAACAAAGTACTGCGTACTTACTATACCTCCAAATAAAGAAATTCATAATACATGTGTTACTTTGTACGTGGCTTCTTTCACACAGTATAACATTTTTCAAATTCATCTATGTTTTTGCCTTTCTCAATATTTAGTCCTTTAAATTTCCTCCATTGTATAGGCACAACACAATTTGTTTATCCATCTACCGGTTCAGAGAAATTCTTGATGTTTCCAAGTTGGGGCTACAGTGAATAAAACTGCTATAAACATTTGTATGATGACTTTTGTGTAAGCTTATGTTCATTTCTATTATGTATGTACCTAGAATTTCTGAGTCATGCTTAGGTATATGTTTCTTTATGAAATCGCCAGTTTCCAAAAAATGTTCCTTCTTCTTTCAAAGGTTTTTTGTTTTTTGGTTTTTTTTTCCAAAAGGGAAGGGAACCAGGGGATGGAGGGAGGGGACAAAGAAGGGAGGAAAAGGGGTTGGAAAAAATAATTAAAATGTGTTTATGTACACGCGGAAATTCATCAAGATAAATGCAGTCATTATGCATTGCAAACGTGCACTAAGGAAAACATAATGTTAACTAAATTTCCATACTGTCCTTCCAGAGAGACAAGGCAACCTTGTAATTGAAAGAAACTCAGTTTGTGGGTTAATATCTTGGCTTCAAGGTTTATTATCTACATATACTTGTCCTATCTTTCAAGCTTCACATTGCTTCCTGTAAGACCGATGTGACAATTTAGTGCAATTAATGCAGCCTAATGTTTAATCACAGCTCTTCATAAATAGGAAAACGTCTTAATGTCTCCAAATCAGATTCTAAATAAATAAATAAGAACTATAAGAACTATAGAAGCAAACAATATTAAATATATGAGAAAATTCTCTTAAAAATAATTGACCTTAAAAAATATTTAAGATATTGGCTTCTATTAAAGTGAAATATGTTAATATTAATATCAACATATATCCTATTCAGTTGAAGTCCTCATTTTTACTGCAAATTAATTTTCAGAATGTTCTCTTTCTGGGAGTAAGAGCTCTAACTACTACATAGCACAAAATTTTCAAGAGATCATATTTCCCATAAAATGGTGAGAGTCATATGTAGAATAAGACCAAAGGGAAGGAAGTTGAACCAGGACATGGAGAATAAATTGCACCTGATATTGTAAGAGCACCTAAAATCATATTGTCCAAAATGTAACTTTTCATTTCTAACGTGGATTGAATTGGTTTTTTATGGGTTACACATGAAAGATTTACCTAATACACAGGTTGAGTGATTTTTCTGTGCAGACAGTAACCTTTCCCTAATCTTCTTCTTCTCCATTGTGGGGAAAAATACTACTTAATTTACTTAATGGTAGAATATGAAGCACTTTTTTTCAAGGAATAATGACAGGCTGAATGCTCACCAAGCCCTGGGGCTGTCCGCTGTGCTGTTTCACCAGAAGCTGCGTGATATAACTGCCCCTTAAGCTTACTTCCTTAAAGCTGCTGTTCATTATTACTCATATGGAATGTCTTTGTTTGAGACATGTATCAAATACATTTAGTACGACTTCACTGAGGTATAAATGATGAATAAAGTTGCATATAATTAAATGTGCAATACAATAATTGCTTATGAGAGAGCGAGAGATAGGAGAGAGGAAGAAAGATTGGAAGCAGAACGGAAGGAAAAGCTTTCAATTTGGTCAATCGAGGCTCAAGAGTATAAAAATGTAAAACCTTTCATTTGAAAAAAGAATCCCTGTTTCAAGAAGGGCCAACCAGGAAACTAGGGGATTGCTTTCCAGGACTTATTTCAGTATGACCAGCCATCCAGGCACAGAGAAGCTACTGCAACCCTGGTTCTAGGAGGCCTGGCTACTGCTTTAGAAAATGCTAGACCTTGGCATCACTCACATACATGATGTTGGTTTTACTGGCTTGCTGAATGCAAGAGTTAAGAGGTTGTGTAGGCTTCCACCTGGATTTCAAAGGAGTGCCTGGGAGGCCAGACAAAAATGTGACAAGGTTGGAATCTCTGCAAGGAGCCCCTGAGAGGGCAATACATACAGCTGGATAAAGAAACCAAGGGTACAATGGAGACCTCAGGGTGCCAGAGATGACAGAAATACAGAATGTAAACTGAGGGAGCACAGCTGCAAGCAGAGTTAGCCCAAGAAAGAGGCCTTGTGAACTGCAGCCAGCAAGGACATAAGATCAGGGCTGCCCGAGCCTTCTGGAACTCACATCTCACCACCATGTGACCTGCATGCTAGACATGGAACTAGATTTAATGTTTGCTTGCTTGTTTTCAGTCTTGCTTTAATCCAGTTCTTTCTTGTTCCCCTATTCCTTGCTTTGGAGTGGGAATACTTACCTCTGCTGCAGTATCTTTGTGGTACGTAACTTGCTTTTTGAATTTTACAGGGTTGCAGAACCAAAAGTTTGCCTTGAGTCTCAGAGGAGAGATTGGATTTGGGCTTTTGAGCAGTGCTGAAACTGTTGAGAGTCTGAGGCAGAGATTATTTCATTTAATTTTGTTTCAGGATCATGTTAGGTAGAATGATGACATTGTTGTGGTGCTTATTTAGAGATCAAGTATGGTTGGAGGAGCTGCGATAAAGTGTCCAGTGGACAAGGTCAGTAGTGAGGAAGAAGCTGGTGCCAATTAAACTCGATTGCCAACTTGTCTGGGGTAAAAACTGCTGGAAACCCAATTGGATTAAGAGGAAAATGATTTCATCAGCGGGTTAATTAACTGTTAACCCACTGACATTTTGTTCCAGCAATGGAAATCTATTCCAATTTTTCTATTTGTATGTGAGTCAGGTTTGTTAGGTTTTGTAAATGTAGGAATTTGTCCATTTCATTTAGAAGATCCAACATTCTTACAATTTTTCACAGTATTCTTTATCATCCTTTTTATTTTCCAAAAACCAGTAGCTATGTTTGTACCAATTCTCTCTCTCTCCCTCTGTGTGTGTGTGTGTGTGTGTGTGCACGTGCGCGTGTGTGTGTGTTTGTCTTTCTTTCTTTTCTTTATTTATGATACTGGAATTAAACTTAGGATCTCATGCATGCTAGGAAAGTGTTCTACAACTGAGATAATCCTTAAGCCTTTCTAGTTTTTATTTCAAGACAGGGTTTTACTACATTGTCTAAACTGGCCTTGAACTGGGACACTTCATTCTTCAGCCTCCCAAGTAGATGAGATTACAGGTTCAAACTGTACCTGGGAAGCATATCAATTTTATTTATTTTTCTGAAGAGAATGTATGTTGTTATTAATTTTCTCTATTCTTTTACAAGCCTTCATTTTATTGACTTTTGTTCTAGTTATTATTATTTCTTCCCTTTTGGTAGTTTTGTGTTCAGTTTATTCTTCACTTTCTACCTCCTTGAGTTTAAAAAAGTTAGGCTAGTGATTTGAAATTTGTTAACTTTCAAAAATCTGTGAATTTTCAGCCTCTTCATGTTTCTGATTTCCAATTTTATGCTGTTTTGGTAGGAGTTGATACTTTGTAGTGTAACTATTTTCTCAAAACTATTGAGATTTAATTTATGGTTTAATATAGTGTCTATCCCAGAAAAAGTCCCATATGCACTTGAGAAGAATATGTATATTGCTGTCTTTGAGTAGAATGTTCTGTGAATTTTTAATATATATATTTAATATATCATGTTATTTATGTCCTCTATATCATTATGTATAATCTGTGTTTGATCCATCCTTGAGAAGATTTTTTGAAATTTCTGACTGCTATTTTAGGAGTATGAATATCTGCTTTGAATTTGACAATTTTTGCTTCACATATTCTAAAAATAAGTCATTAGATAGGTAAATGTTCGTAATTTTTACATCTTCTTACTGTAGTGAATGTTATCTATTTTTGAGACATTAAAAATTTAAGTATATTTTGTCGGATGCTAATGTTATTACACCTGTACTCTTTTGGATGATATTTTGTCTCAGATATCTTATTCCTACCTCAATATTCTTGGGTTTTGGGGTTTTTAATTCTCTTGTCAAAAGCATAGAATTGAATCATGTCTTTTTTTTTTTTTTGCATGTCTTTAAAAATAGTTTGCAAAATCTCTGTCTTTTGAGTGAGAATTTTCATATACTTGCATTTAGCATAATTACTGATAAGGAGAAATTTAATTCTGCCATTTAGCTATTCACTTTCTATATGCTTGATAGCACTTTCAAACCTCCTTTCTTGTATTACCATCTTGGTGTTTAGTTGATTTTTTTGTTTTGTTTTGTTTTTAGTGAAACCTTTAAATTTTTTCCAGTTTCCTTTTGGATCTGCCCTTGGCTATTTTCTTTGTGGTTATAATAGAGACGGTATTCAAATTCCTGAAAGTATAGCACTCTAACTTGAGTTAATACAGGTCAAATTCAATAACATACAAAATCTCTGCGTTTTTAGCAGCTCTGATTCTAAACCTTTCAGTAGTTTCTGTCATAAAATTACATCTTTATACACTGTATGCCCAGAGGCATAAATGAATAATTCTTTACATTTGTTTTTTAAATTGCAGAAAAATAGTGCTCAGATAGAAACTGAAATTATAACAATACTGGATCTTAAACAAAAATTACTGCATTAAATTCCTAAACTATGTAGAAAACAAAAAACTCAGTAATAAACTATTATTAAAATAATATTAACTGTGTAAATACTTGTGTTTATATTTACTGAGGTCATCATGTTCTTAGATGTATTCTAGTTACTGTGTTGTATCTACATTTTTACTTGTAAGAATCTCTTGATCATTTCTACTAGAGTGGGTCTAGTGATAACAAAATTTTTCATTTTTTGTTAATCGGAACAATGCCTTAATATTTTCCTCTTTGAAGAGCAGTTTTACCAAATATAGGGTTCTTGGCATACAAAACTTTGTGTGTTTGGTTTTTTGTTTTCCTTTTACCACTTTAATTACATGTGCACTGTCTTCTGGTCTCTGAAGTTTCTGGTAAGAAGTACTCAATCTCAGAATGCTTATATGTGATTAGCCCATTTTCTCTTGCTATGTCCTGGTTCTCTCTTTGTCCTTGGCATTTCAGTGCTTGATTATATTAAGTCTGAGTGCACTTCTCTTTTAGCTCACCTCACTTGCATTTTATTGAGTTTCTTGGATGTTTATATTCTTGTATTTTATCACATTTTAGAAGTTTTCCACTATTAGGCTCTGTATGCTTTTATTCAAACATTTTCTTTCTTTGCCTCAAATAGTAATCTCTAGTGCCCTTATCTTGTCTCACATTGGTTGAGAATGAATTATCCGTATTAAGGCCATTAATTTAAATGTCATTCTCTTCCAGACTCATCCTCACAGGCATATTTAGACAAAATTTTTCTTAAAGCTTTCAGAATACCTGTTAACACAGTCAGGTTGATGTCTAAAATTAATCATCTAACGGTCTACAGGTATCACGGCTTCATTTTGTGTGTGCGTGCGTGTGTGTGTGTCAATAGTAGTGATCAAACACAGAGGCTGTTTACCACTGAGCTACATCCCCAGCCCATTTTATTTGTTGATTTTAGTTTTGACACATGTTCTCAGTAATTTGCCCAAGTGGGACTTGAACTTACAATCCTCTTGACTCTGCCTTCCAAAGTGCTGATTGGTAGGTGTGTGCTACCGTGCCTGACTAATGCTCAGAATTTTAACAGCATTCACAGTGCTCTTTTATGTATTAGTTCCATGAAATGAACTTCTAAAACTTTACTTTGATCATATGAATTGGATAAAAAATGTTGAGCCATATTAAGACTTACTCACTTTCCATGTAAAACATGTGATGACAATGATATAACACTTACATTGTTTAAATGCTTGTGAAGTTCTGACGTGGACACCTGGTACTGTTTTGATGACCAGTCTTCCATTCCTTTTACAGATACAACGTAGTATCTTCCTTTCAAGGGCAGAATGCAGAATACTAGTTGATAAAATAACATCTCCCAGGACAGGACAACTTACTTAATCTGATGAAAGCCATCTATGATAAACCAACAGCCAACATCATACTAAATGGTCAAAAACTAAAAGCTTTCACTCTAAAATCTGGAACAAGACAAGGATGTCCGCTCTTACCACTCTTATTCAATATACTTCTGGAAACATTAGCCAGAGCAATTAGACAAGAGAAAGAAATAAAAGGAAAAAGGATAGGAAAAGAAGAAGTTAAATTATCATTATTTGCAGATGACATGATACTCTATATAGAAGACCCCAAAAACTCTACCAAAAGACTTCTAGATTTAATAACCAAATTCAGCACTGTAGCTGGATACAAAGTCAATGCTCAGAAATTAATAGCATTCCTGTACACAAACAACAGACTCACTGAAAGAGAAATTAGGGAAACAACACCTTTCACAATAGCATACAAAAGAAATGAAGTACTTAGGAATCAATTTAACGAAGGAAGTAAAAGATCT
>PVJO010011644.1:0-58938 GCA_004026905.1 Hystrix cristata | reverse complement strand
GATGAATGAACCTGCTGTAAATAGGGAGGGAGGGAGGAGAGGGGAGGGGCGGGGGAGAGGGGGGAGAACCAAGATGCACCATGTATAGGTACAGAATAAATGTAATGAATGTGACCAATGTATGTAGAATGTACCAATACATGTTCTTGGTTTAAAATAAAAAAAAACAAACTTGTTACTAACAGCAGTTTTAATCTTAGTGGGTAAAATATAACATCTCATCATGGTTTTGATATACATTTTCCTAGTGACTAATGTTCAGCATCTTCTCAAATTTTTATTGGGCACTTCTATAACTCCTATGGAGAAATGTATATTCTTTTATGCATTTTAAAATTGGATTGATTGTCTTATTATTGAGTTGTAAGTTTTGTTGTTTAGTCTGAACACAGTTCCCCTGTCAGATATGTGGTTTGCAACATTTATTTCCTAATTTATTAATTCTAGTCATATCTATTGACTTTCTGATATGATAATGGAGGAATTCTTCATTACAATGTACGTTAGTTAACTTTCTGTTGCTGTAACAAATATCTGAGATAAAATAGGAAAAGGTTATTTTGGCTTGTTCTTTCAGACATTTCAGTCCAAGGTAAGTTGGCCTGTTGCTCTTGGGCCTGTGGTGGCATAGTACATCATGGCAGGAAGCATGTGACAGAGAAGCTGCTCTCCTCGTGGCATCCAGGAAACAAAGAAAGACAAGAAAGGGGCCATAGTCTCATCTCCTCCAAAGAGAAACTGCCTGTGACCTGACTTCCTCCCACTACCACTAGACCCAACCTCTTAAAGGTTCTACCACCTCCAAATTGTGCCACAGACTGATGACCAAATCTTTAGCACATGGACTTTTGGGGGACACTTACTTGAACCCTAGCACTACACAATCTACAGTGTCTATTGTCTGCCCCCCAATATAACTTCACCACATATGATGTGTATTTTAGTAAGCATCACAATGACAGTTGCTGAACTCCGAGGATCACTGTGTATATTTTTGGCCGATAGGCTGGACTTACACTAGAGTACTTACCCACTCCAAAACCCCTGTGATTTAATGTGACAAAGGTTTATTTTTCAAACTTTATGAAGATTGGAGACAGAGATGCTCTGCTTCCTGCAGTCTCTTAAGGATTCAGACTATGATGTTACTGCAGCAGAGGAAAAGAGTCCCTAGAGATCTTGCACTCGTTTTTTACATTGTATTATAAGAATGACATATATTCCTCAATTCCCATTCTACTTCCTCATAGTCTGAGTTCTTTCAGTCCTGACAAGCAATTCTGAGAGAAGTGTTATTATGCTATTGATATGGGAGACTGAACTGAGGTTCAGAGAAGATAAGTGATTTATGCAAGGTCACCTACTGGTAAGAGGAGGAGCCCTGATTGAAATCTGGGTGTATTTGGCTGTAATATATTAGCATTTAACCTGTTTCCTTTTCTAAGCCTAAGGATTAGAATTTTATTTTCGCTTTATAGTCCAATCAGTCATTTAGGATGTCATAAAATTGGTACTATTTCCTCAACAACAAACCAAAAGAACAATGGCACACTGGAATTGCTTCCTCCATCATTAACGCCCTCAAAAGGAATTTTCACACCAATTTGCAGCTTGACTGCACTGACCCCCAAATTGTGAGCTATGTATGTAGTGAATATGGATGTTCAGGCAGGTGGTGGTACTTCTTGTGAGTTGTAAGACCTAATACCCCTATAGGCAAGCTCCCCTTGCCTAAAGTCTCTTGTACTTTTGGGCCTGAGTTGACTTGAATATCAGGAACATTGCACCAGGCAAACAGAGAACTAAAGTCACCGTAAAAATACCAAACAGACCCATGAACAACTCAGGCTTTTTTGAGAGCCTGAGCCAGGTGGGTTAACTCTGCCTTAAGAATAGCCACCAATTCAGTTTGCACTACAAAACACTAGAGCAAAGAATATGTGCTGCTGAAAGACTTCAAAGAGAACTTTAAATTGAATATAATATTTAAGTTGTAAAATGAACAGGGTAATTCCAATTTTAGCACTAAATTGAGAGCTAAAAAGAATGCTACACATTTACAACAGGAAAAAATGGGAAAACAGCAAAATAACAAATTTTCTTAGAACCAATGTCAGAGGATAAAGAATTACCTCCAAATCTAGGAAGCAAACATTTGGAGAGAGAAATAGTATTTAAGTATTTGCTTATGTGGAACAGATACCAGCAAATGCCATGTAGGTCTGTAAGAAAATTGAGCTAGAAATTGTTAATGGATTTCTAAAGACTGAGTGATAGTACTAGATTAGGTGAAGTCCTTGAGGGCCACAGACATAAAGTGGCATGCATCTTCTTTCAGGCTTTACTACAGGAACCCCACTAGCTGTTTTCCGAGATGAATAAGAATCTGAAAATACTTGCCCCACAGTGCCAGCAAAGAAAGAAAAACAGCAATTGCTGCTAAAATTCCAACTAGACCAATCTCCCCTATCTCTTGTAGTAAACAAAAGTCTTAATTAACAGAGAGGGCAACAAAGGAAACAGAAAAACAAAAGCTTTATGAGGGTCAGAGGAGAAGCGTGTGCGCTAGTCTCGGCACCACATCTGGAAGAGAGACACGAACACGTGTGATGATGATACCACTAAAACTTAGTTCTGTGCCTGCCTAAGATGAAGGCCTGATCTGAACATTAGAAAATACCCTTCCTGCGCCCAGCATCACACTAACATTGAATTAGAAATATCAGCAGAGGATAGTAAGAGACAAATACTTTCTGAGGAGCAGCACGAAGGAAGGATGTAAACACAAGTGGAAAGACTTGAAGCCACATGAGAAGAAAACACCAAACTCAGCACAACTTCTGACTAAAGAAAATCTCCACACTAAAAGCTTAGCAGAAGACATGCACATACCTAAGGATAAAAACTATTTACTTCTCCTCAGTAATAACATCAAGATTTCAAGTAAAAATTATGAGAAATTAAAAAAAAAACAAGAAACCTCATTTTTGTTGAATATACACCAAACTATGGAGGTTTCAGTCCATAATCGGATGGATCCAAGGCAGGCTGGCATGGAAGACAGGCAGAAAGCAGCAAGGTAAGCAAGGGGGTAGACAAGCCTTTTTCTGTCCCTGATATCTTATCCAGGCTCTCTGCCCTTAGTGTGGGTAGCACTCCCACCCTTAATCCTCATACCCTTAATTTTAGCATCACATCCTTGATCCCAGCAGAGCTATGTCAAACCAATCAGTGGACTAATTTAGTAATCACACACTCTAGATCTATCCCCACTTATGACTGCATGAGCTTTGGGGGGACATCTAGACACAAGCCATAACAGGCTGTTAATCTATATGTATGCTAATTGATTTTATGAGAATTTATAAACTAAGTAAATGAATCCAATACTGACAAAAAAGGAAATGGAGGGGAAGAGGGAAAAAAGAATTGGGATGTGTTATGTACAGTGGACCCCTGAAATTTCTGGGGGTTACATTCTAAAAGCACCCACAAATTGTAAAAACTGTGAATTTCAGATATGGTCAGAAAAATGCCTATAAATGCCTATTTTTATAGCTTAAACCTTGAATATGCTGTGTCCCCTGAAGTTATATAATTGAATTTCATAAAATACTGTAGTAATAAAGCCTTAGAAGATGCAAGACACTTTGGCAATATCTTACGGATCTTAGGGCTTTAAGAAGAACAAATCTGAGAACACTCAAGATAGCTACATGTGGTACAGCAATCTGTTATGCAGGAATTCTGGTGCATCTGCCACAAGGCAGCAGCCAATCAGCATCAAGGAGAACTGAATGATGCTCTCAGATTGGTTATTGCAAACCTCCTGCCCTGCCCCCAGCAAATTGCAGAGGATATTTGTAGCTTCTGTGAAAGTACGGGGATTTCTGAGAACAATTATTATTTAGGTTCTGAGGAAAAATCCTCGAATGACTGAGGCCACGAACTCTGAATCTCAACTTCCAGGAAGTGTGCTGTGTATATATCAATTCTGCACAATGAATGTAATCATCATGTACTGCCAACATGTACTAATAATTTTTTTAATAACCCTGGAACAACTGGACATCCATTAGCAAAACAAAACAAAAACCTTAGCCCATACCTAATATCTTACACAAGATTAACTCAAATAAAATAGTACCTTGATTCACAAACTTAATTCACTCCACAATTCTGGTAAAGATGGTCATGTTCATGTTCATATAGGAAAGATGGCCGTAGTTGTGTTTGTCACCCAATGCAGAGCTTGGAAACAAAAACAAAGTTTTGCCAAATGCTTCTGTTTGCAAACCATATCGCTCACAAACCAAAGCATTTGTGAATCGAGGTACCACTGTACCAAAGTTGACAATAATTACTAGAAAATATAAAAACATACTATGTTTATACCAGAAGCATTGGAGCTTCTTAATAAACTATATATATGACACATATATAATAATACTCTACTGTTCTGCCAATTTTTCAATAAAATACAGTTTTAATATAATTCTATTTCACTATATGTGCATTAGTTCTATTTTATATATGAAGATTTCCCACAGTATGAATACTTTATTTTACCATTGTCATATTAACATAAATTTTAATTATTTCCAACCTGACATTTCTAGATTAGAGCGTGTACCAAGTTGAACCAGATACACTTTTGGTCCTTATGATACTTCCACACCATTGAAGGATACAAAGTAGAAAGCAAACAAAACTGGGTGAAGATGTAAAGATGGGTAACTACAAGGTCTGAAGGATTATACAGTATGGGGCACTAATGTGGAATCAAGAGGTCAGTGAAGGCTTAATTTTTTAAACACTCAACCTGTAGCAAAGGCGCTGTCTCACCCAACAACTGTGCTTTGCCACAGGAAAAACTTACCTTGTCCAAGCCAAGGCACAGCTGGGGCGTGCTTCCCCATCAACCTGTCAAAGCAATTTCAAGAATGTTGCTGAAGTGAATCTTAAACATATTGCTACCTATTAAAATCCCAGTTCCAGGTGCGGCGTTGCATGCCTGTAATCCAGGCACTCTGGCAGGCTGGGGTAGGAAGATTACAAGTCCAAGCCAGCCTGGGCAACTTGGTAATTTAGTGAGATCCTGTCTCAAAATAAAAAATAAAAAAAGGGCTGGGAATGTAACACCGTGCAGACTGTGGGTTCAATCTCTAGTACTGGAAAAAAGTCTAAGCAGAATAATTTACTTGGAATGTTGAAATGGCCTTGGTTGTGACACAACACGTTAGGTTCACAGTAATCTATAAGCATTATGCTCTCGTTAACTATAAACTTTTTACCACAATTAACAACGAATGCTTTCAGCTCTGAGTCCAGGCAATGTCAGACTTATATGGAAGAGATAACGAAGACTATGGAAGAAGTGTTTCAAGTTAAATTCATTCACCTGGATGTGGCCAATGGTTTCTCTCAGTGGTTTCAAAATTCGTGAATTGTATCCATTCTAAACTTGCAGAACATAGCATTATGTCTGGGAAAGGGATGATAGCAATGGTATAAAAGCTTGTTGTTTCTGGAGTAGAATCAACCTAAGAGGAAATCAGCCTAGGTTCTGTGTACCACTTGAACCAAAATCTGGGTGAACCACTCTGAATTGGACAAAGTGATAGAATGTGCTGAGTATGCTTCAACTTCGAATTGGCAAATCATCTTAGATGGAGAGTGCTTGAGTATATACTATGCTAAGCGTTTGGATCTGGGGTAGATTTTGCTATGCTGGGTGGGATGTTTTTGAGCCATATAGAATGTGCAAGAGAAGTGATGGGGAAGACTGTTCAGCTGCAGTTCTTCTATAGGACGTGCTTTGAAACAGCAGTAAAGGGGGAAGGAAGGATGGGGAGAGGTTGGTCAATGGGCACAAAGTTACAATTAGATAGGAGGGATTGGTTGTGGTGTTCTATTGCACAGTAGGATGGCAATAGTTAACAATAATTTATTGAATAATTCAAAAGAACTAGAAGAGTGGATTTTAAATTTTCTCACCAAAAACCAGTGATAAATATTTGAGGTGATTGATATACTAATTATCCTGATTTGCTCATTATAACAATGTATGCATGTATTTCAACATCACATTGGTCACTATACAATGTACACACGTATTAAAACATTACATTGTATCCCATAAATATGTGTAACTATTAATGTCAATTTAAAAATTTTAAAAATAGCAATGAAGAAATACATAGAAAGAGTTGCTGCAAATACAGTCTCAGAATATAAGACTACGGAAGTGACTTAGAAAAGGAATATAGCAAACACTCTTCTGGATATCAAAGTCTTACAAGAGTTTCTTGTTCACGCTTGTGTAAGAGTAAATGGACACTCCTGAATGGTAAAATGAAGCCACTTTCCTCCTTGCCTCTCATAACCTGGAGAAGTCTGGGCTTTGGAACTATCCTTAGTGCCTGCTTGGCGCACAAGAATGGGACTTTGATTGGCTTAGAAACTCAGGGTGTCTACCTTGCGGAACCCAGAATTTCGTTGTCAGATTGATGTATGAATCCTTTTTCATTTTTTAAAAAATGAATTTAATAGAATGCTAGTACAGTATCTTAAATTTTACTTACATTTAAAATCTACTGTGATTAAGTTAATTTCAAAGTTAGCTGGGTGTTATACTCTTGCACTGAAATTGCTCAGGGAGAAGGACGGAGGAGAACGTCTGCATTGCCTTTGTGAGATATGCATTGATGAGCTTATTAATGTCTTTTGTGAGTATTTAGGACAACGGGGCTAATATGCTCTGCCAGTAGCACCCTAAAAATGGTATTAGGGTCTCTATAATTACATATAAGCAGAATAAACGGAGGAGAGGACAATTTTTGCAATTTTTTCTACTTCAGTTTTTGTGCTGGGAGAGATGTTCATTTGTGAGTTGATTGGCAAACTTTTCTTAAAAGCTGGGGATCAAACTCAGGTTTTTAGCATACTAGGCAAGTGTTCTCCCACAGACCTACATTCTTGATCTTGGCAACTCTGAAACACCAAAATTTCTGGGAGACACATTGGTATGAGTTAAGAGTCAATAAAATAAAATAAATTTTAAAAAAAGAAAAAAAAGAGTCAATACAGAAGCATGAAAGCTAAAGACTGACTACTAATCCCTTTCCCATCCCCTTCCCCAATCCATATCTGAGCATTTGCTTGGTTAAGTGTCCTTCAACACACACACACACACACACACACACACATGCACACACACACCGGGGTGGAGGATGAGAAAGAGGAGGGGGGAAGAGAGGGGCACTAGGCAACATTAGCTAGGGGCTACCCAGGAGGTGCAGACCTCATGTGCAGCAGAAACAGGAAAGGGAAAGATCACTTCTGGCTGAGATGACTGGGTGATGGGTGCCTGGCTTCTAAGAATGAGCATAACCAGGATCTAGGATAACAAGGATGGCAGTTGACAGGAAGGGACTTGAATGTAAGGATAATTAGAGAGATGAATGAGGAGTGCTTAAGACGCAGTGAGTGAGGCAAAGAAATGCATGAGTAGATTGGGAACAGGTATCCTGGGGCTCAATTCTGATGGATGTTTAATGTGAAGATGAAAAGTGTGCAGTTTACTATGCGGGTGGTGGGCTTGTCCTGGAAGGCCTCTGGGAAGAAAACTGAGAGTTGAAAGCACAAAAGTGTGATATTTAATTTGATGGTAATGTGTGAAATAAATTGGAAGGAGAAGGGGAGGTGCTGTAGGCAAGTTGTGCAGATATGAAATAATAAGAGCCTAAACCTATACATGAAAGTATGTAACAGCTTTCTTCATAGTTGCTCAGCACTGAGAATAACTCATAGTCCTTCAGCAGGTGAATAGATACATGGTGGAGCATCCAATTAATAGAATACTAATCAGTAAAAAGAGAAAGATGAACTACTGATGCATACGACAACTTAAATGGATATTCGGGGCATTATGCTGAGTGACAGAAGCCAGTCTCAAAATGTTACATACTGTATGAAATCATTTATATACATTGTGGAAAAGACAAAGCTATAGTAACAGGGAATAGATCAGAAATTGCTAGAGTTTAGGGATGGAGGTAAGATAATGGCTACAAAAGGGTAACATGAGGGAATTTGGAGGAGCTGACTGAACTGTGTTCTGATTGCGGTAAGTGGTTCAATAAATCTGTGTGTTGGTTAAAATGAGAGATGAATGCAGAATGCTTTCTGTGTGCTTGTACACTCACAGAAAGTCAATTTTCATGTTCATAAGAAATTTCAGAGTTGCTCGCCATTAAATGGTAATATCTGAAAGAGTGGAAATATTTGGTGGCAGGTGATGATTAAGTCTTTATAATTTGTTTGCTGTATTTATACTACAACTTCTCTCAAATAATAGAAAATGTATCCTTCATCTGTGAAATAAATTCTTCATGCTTAAATATAAATCATAAAATATTAAGTCAACAAAATATTTTTTACAGCCATTTTATTCTCCCCAGTGGGTTCTATTGTTGGTTGAGGGATCCTGCTGCGATCACCATAGACAACCTTGCTGTATCTCTTCTTCTTGATTCTCCAGCTGGCTCCATTGGCACCACTATAGCTCCAGGTACCAGTGAATTCTGAGTTGGGAGATCAGTTTCTTCTTTAAATTAATACTGGTACTATTTTTTACAGTGATGCTGTCTCTGCTTTCGCATCATAATAATTACACATACTATGAGTTTCTTTTAATGCAGCACAGTGAACAGATCAGAATATCTAGAATGCTATGAATGAATAAATGAAAATTAATAAATCTCACAAACAATGGCGAGACACAGGAACACTTTATTTTTCTTTATTTTTGAGTGCTTCATCATGAGTTATTTCCCTATATTTATTTCTCAAAAACAAAATGCTTCACAAAAAACACATTTGAGTTCCAAGTAAAGTCCACTAGGTGGAAACCAAGCTTTTCAGTGGATTCATTTGATTAAAAAGACATTGAGTCCTACAGATGCTATGAGGCAAGGAGGTCTGTGTGAAGCACTCACGCAAAATACAAGTGGAAGCCACCAGCAGTGATGGATGAAATGGTCAGGTATGTATAGCCCACACCTGTAATCCCATCATCGAGGGGGACTGAGGCAGAAGAATTGCAAGTTCGAGTGTCGCCTGGGCAAGTTAGAGAGCCCTGTCTCAAAATTTTAAAAGGGGGTTGGTGGCTCAGTACAAGGCCCTGGATTTGATCCCCAGGGCTGGGAGGGGAAAAAAAAATCAGGTATCTAACACACAATAACTTGAATTCAACCAGAAAGAAAGAGTAATAGATTGCTAAAAAGGTAAAAACAGGTCTTCTTCCACAGATTTAGGAATCTTTTTAAAAAGATGCTTTTTTAGTAAGATTTTAAAATTGTAACACATCAATATGCTTTAAATACTGTCATTTCTTTTGTAGCCATTAGGAAACTTTTTTTGAAGTCATAAAAATTGATTTAACTAATTTGTCCTCCGCATTAAGTACTAAGTATTGCTTGTGAGGTATCGCTCTTGAAATATCATTTTGAAAAGTATACTAATTGTTTAAAACACAAAACTATTCAAGAGCGCTTGTAAAATCCCACTCTCACCCCTAGATTCTTTTCCAGCCCTCTCTCCCCACCTAGCACCTTCTCTCATTTTAATGCAAGATAGGATTGCGGGGGGGGGGGGAATGGTGGGCCTTGGGTTTTGGGGGAGGGGAGGTGAGCGTGCAGGGAGCCAATAGAAAGAGATGATTTCCTAAAGAATGAGAAATGGTCTATTAACCCTAAAAGGGCCGCTCTTAGCTGGTATTAGGAGAAAGACTCCAGGGTGAAGTTACCAGTTTTATTGTCTCTGATTGGCAAATAGAAAAAAGATTGACAGTATCAAATGGAGGGAACGTAGGGGGCAGGCTGCGGGGCTAAGGGGAGGGGTGATTGAGGACGCGAGCTCATTGATGACGCGGGCCTCACGTGACAAAGAGTCGACGTGTGCAGAAATCCGTGTAGTTCAGGCCCTGTTTCCCTGTGGCAGCTCGGGTTTGCTAGGGAAGAAGGAAAACGCCCCGGATCGTTTCAGGTAGTGCAAAGGTGGGCGCTGATTTGGAGACCCTGGGGTGGAGACAGAGGGCAGAAAACAAGCGGGGCTGGCCCTGTTTTCCCTACACTGCTGTTTCGCCAAACTTCCATTTCGTGTAGGAAATTTGGGGTTGTTTGGTGGCGGTGGGGTGGAGAAGGAGAAAGGTAACTAATTGGAGGAGGCGGGAGAGAGGGAAGAAGAAGAAGGGGAGAGAGAGAGAGATAGAGAGAGAGAGCGAGCAATCTGGGGGAAAAAAAATCTTGCCTCTTATTCCCCTGTTTACTTGCAGGGAAACGGTGGGCACAGAGGGCGGGGTTGCCCTAGAAGGTGGAAGGTAATAAGGCCTGGGAAACTTTAGACCAACAAGGGCTATACTTGTAAAAGGGAGCCTTTGATCCAGGTACCGCAGGGCTCACCGAGCGAGTATTCCTGTCTGCAGGACTCCTGGTCTTTTGGGCGCGACACAAATCGAGGTGAGGGAAGAGGGAGAAAAATCCCCTGGATCCCTGCAGGTCAGTGTAAGGGTACTATTGCTTCAGGTTCCCTTGGGTGGGGGGTGGAGGCGCGGTTTCTCCGAAGCACATCCCAGGGGGGCCACCTCTACCCATCCGGATCAAGCACGGAGGCCTGTGCAGATCCTGCAGCGGAAATGGGCTGGGGGAGGGGGAGGCCGGAGAGACGTGGAAGGGTTGGGCGGACGCCTGAGCCTGGACCTTCTCAGGTAAAAGACTGGAGTTTGCGATGACTTGGGAAAGCCTGAAAGGGCGGGAGCATTGGAGACCCCCGGCGAGGCAAGAGTTAATAGCTTCCGAGCTGCCTGCGTTTCAGTGCTGGGAGCGGCTTGTAAAGCCGGGCTTGCTGGGAAAATGGTGGGCTGGAGCTGGAGGAGAGAAGATGGAGTTGGAGTGAGAAGGGGAGGGAAGGGAGGTGGAGGAAGGGGTGGAGTGAGGGGAGTTCTGAGTTTGACGATCTAGTCTTGTCTAGTTGGAAAACTTGACAGTTCAGGACCTAAATCAGAAAAAACAGTCACTAGGGGCTGTTTGTCTGTTTGTCTGGCACCTAGTAATTTTGTTTCCTTGTTTCCTAGGATTGATTTATTTGAAAATAAAAAATAAAAAAATATTCAACATGCAAAAGTCTTGTGAAGAAAATGAAGGAAAACCAGAGAATATGCCAGAGGCTGAGGAACACCACCCTTCAGAGGACACAGCTCAGGAGGCAGAAGGAAATCCTCAGCCTTCCGAAGAAGGTATAAGCCGGGAAGGAGAAGGAAACCTTAGAGGAGGGCCTGCTCAGACTGGCCAGGAATTTAAAGCGGACACTCCGGTTAGGCATTTGGACCCTGAAGAAATGATAAGAGGAGCAGATGAGTTGGAAAGGCTTAGGGAAGAGATAAGAAGAGTAAGAAACAAGTTTGTGATGATGCATTGGAAACAAAGACATTCACGCAGCCGTCCTTATCCTGTGTGCTTCAGGCCTTGAATTCGTTTTTGTGGGATATTAAAATCTGCCCCTTGCTTTCTTCCTGGTAGCATTTTCTGATGTATCTTCATTTTGCTTTTATTTACTTGGTGGTATTTTAATTTAGTTAGTTTTCTTGTTACCAGCATCTCATTGGGTTTTGAATTTTGGCCCATTTTCCAGGTTTGTTTTTCACTTGGAAAGTTACACATATATGCATGGAAATATGTTCATTCTATGTTGTACAGTGAAACATAATAGGTTACAAACAGCATATTTAATATCAGCTCACATATGTAGGATGAAATTCCAAATTGTCTGTGCGTGCACAAGGTGTATACATACATATGAATTTCAAAAACTTAACCGTGCATATTTCTTTTTGGTGCAAAGTTTTGTTTTTGTTTTACTTTTTGCTTATGTGTAGTTTTTAATGAGTAGGTATCTGACATACACAAAAAATTGAGAGGTTTTTTTATAAGGGTAAAAGAAGCAGTTTGCAACCAGCTTAAGGGCAGTGGGGGCACACAAACTCTTGATGAAAGAACTATAAAAAAGAAATGTAAATCTCAAATTACCTCTGGAACTCTTAGCCAGAGGAATAAAACTGGCAATCCTGAAAGATACACTTGCTTAAGACTCAGTCTTTTCACGGGGTAAATATTTGCCTCACAGGGCTGCTTTAGAGAAGAAACTATCCGTTATGAACTCAGAGTTGTGCCTGGTGGCACCATGTTCAGCCTGTGCATATAGAACCTCAACCTGCAGAGAAGCATTGTCATTTGAGAGGGGGCGCAGCAGGACGCAAGGAGCAAGTCCAGTAGGTAGAGCTGTGGGTTTCCACACCAGGCCTCAGCTGGTGAGCCCTCTCCTTGTCTTCTGTCCTGGGTCTGTCTGTACCTACTGGCCACAGCTGCTTTTTTTGCAGGGTCCTTTACTCTTTGCTGGCATCCACCTCTGCTAGTGTACTGGAGGCCTTACGGGCCAAACTCCATGGAGACTCCTGGAGTTCCTAGGGGGTTGAATTCCCACTGTCTTCTTAAACCTCTCTTTGCTTTTAATGACACTTAACATAGGTGGGACTGTCCTAGGGTTGTTGGGGGCTACAATGTCTTGTGCAGTGCTTAGCACTGAAATCCCTTCTGTTTTCAATCACAGGATGCTGCATCTCCAAAAGAGTCATATGTGATGAATTTGGGAGTTGAACCTGGGTACAAGTTTGAGTACAATGCATCATGCTGTATTTAAGAGTTGATGCTTTTGAGTTCAAGAAGTGAGATCTTGTCCTCCTTCTCTTCTGAGATGATCTCTCCCTGAAGGCTCCTTCCAGGCCTCTTCCTGGTTCAGGAGACTCTGAGGGGACATGTATAAATTGCATGAATTGATACAGGGAGCAGATCTAAGGATAACAGCCCCTTACTGTTTATCCTGTCATTCCTGAAACATGTAAAAATGCTTTGTAAGACTAAGATATGCGGGTGTGGGGGGGCATGCTCTGGAAATGGGCTGTAAAGGCAACATAGCTAACAGAGTTCTCCGGGCATTTATAATACACACTGAAGAATAAGGACCACTGGTGTACAATATGCTTTCCAATACTATAGATATGGACCATGAAATAATTAGAAGGAAATACTGGAGAATGCTTATCAAAATTTAGAAAATAGAAGGCCTATATAAGCATTTATTTTTAGTACTAAATAGTTTCTAAGGCAAAAGATTGACAAACCTATACAGAAAATTTAAAAAGATTCCCTTTAACAAAGATAAGAAAAAAATGCCAAGGAAGAGGATATAATATGTAATTTTCTTCCAATATGAGTAAAAAATATCAAATTCCACATCCACTTTTTGTGATCATCTCATAAAACTGAGACAAACCTGAGCCTTTGGTTGCTATTTCTTTTCTCACTGTACGATGCTGTTTTGGGAGCTCTTCATGCCTCTAGACTGCTTCTCAAGTTTGTGGCATCCTGAAGGATGCTGGGAGGGCTGGAATTAAGCTGGAGTGAGATCAGGTTCCAGGGGTCACTGCGCCAGTTTTAGCAGACAGGATAAATGGAGTTTCCTGGCTCTCGGAGGTGGGGGCACTCAGGCCGAGGTGGGGTGCTCAGGCAGTATGTGGAAGGCCTCACCCAAGCCACATTCCCCTGCAAGATGGGGCTGCCTTTGGGTTTTCTGCCTTTAGGCTTGATGGTCAGGCTGGCCTGGACAAGCTTACCTGGAGGAGGACGGCTGTCCTCATTTCAGGTCATAATATATTGCCTTTTCCTCCTTTTCCATTTCTTCTTTTGGGATCATTTTGCAGGGGAGAAGGTAAAGCCCCCAAATTTCTGAACTAGAAACATTTTAGGGACGGTCTTTGAGCAAATAGGTGCTTGCCTTGAGTCTGACCAGGTAACTTTAGGTTAAAGCAGAAGGGCTGCCCTTCCCTCAGAGTCCAGTGCAGTAGCCCCCAAAACAAGTAGGACCAAAATGGGGTTAGCTATCAGACCTTACCCATTCCTCTCCTACCCATATTGTTAGACTCCCAAAAGGCCTTGGGATATGTCCTGGCCTCTTTGGGTGGTTCTGCCATGCCTTACGTCTGTCTGCCTGGTGTGGGGCATCTAAAGGCGAGTCAGCCTCAGCCCACAAGTACAGGAGACCCCAGGTGAAGGGAGCTTTCAAAGGTGTGTTTTCCTACAACTCAGGTGAAAAGGTGTATCCCTTCCTGTCTGAACACCTACATGTACTGCAGGCCCTGCCCTTGCTTTGGGGACCAGGACAGGCAGACTGTAAATAGATGTGGAGTTGCCTTTTTAAGGCATTGATGGTAGAGAAAGCAATGCAACTAAGCCTTGCCCTTTGAATTCTGACATTGTAAAGGATCGTTTGGGCAAAAAGGGGGAAAGGCAAAATTCAAATCCTTTGGCTTTAGGAAGGCAAAGTGGTTAAAAATACGAGCTTATAGCCAGATAAACCTGGGTTCTGGTCTGGGCTCTTCTCTCTACTGGTGTATGACCTTTTATAAAATGATTCTCCTTTTTGGAGGAAACCTACATTTTTGGACACCAGGACATCCATCGTGTGCCAAAACATAAGACAGATCAAACAAAAGATTCCACCGCCATCACTGCTGTCATCATCATGTTCATTATGATCAAAGGTTGGTGTTGAGTGAATATTCAGTGGATTCAAGTCGGACTTGTCACATACTGTGAAATTTTGAAATTATCAAGCCCTAGAAATCCATTATTTATAGGACTGGAACCAATATAATGGGAAATCACTGGCTGGAATTGACTTTCCTGTTTATAAGAATTATGAGGTCAGATTGGTTCATTCATCTAAAAATGAGTTGTATTTATAATAAAATGAGACTGGGTCATGGAAAATAAATGCAGACAAATATATGAAATGCCAAGCATATAACAGGCCTTCAGAGAAGGTTAGATTGGCAGTCACTATTATTTTTCAGTATTGTCATTATCATCATCAGGGGGTCGTGTTGAGGTAACACTCAAATAAGAGCTCAAAAAGTCTGTTTCCTTGACTCAAGGTCACCCTTTTCTTTTCTTTTTTTCTTTTTTTGGTGCTGAGGCTTGAACTCAGGGCCTTGAGCTTGCAAGGCACGCACTCTAACCACTGAGCTAAATCCTCAGCCCCATCATCACCCTTTTCAAGTAAAATCCAAAGGTGTTCCTTTCACCCAACATTCTCCCTTGTATAGAAGTGACTTCTATACAAGCTAAATAGCATTCATTTGGAATTTTAAAAGTAATAACTGAATTTTATATATATGTAAATTATTTATGCACCCTAGGGCTGTTTCTATATTGTAAAATGAGGAAAACACAAACAAGCAAGTTTAAAAAAATGTATTTTCTTTTTGTTTAGGTACCTACCATAGAACTTGAAATCATGAGGAAAAATCTTACTGCTATCAGTTACTAAATATGGAGATCTAGATCACTGACACAGGAAGTTATTTCTGACATACTGTTTCATGAAAAAGCTATTTGCAACACACACACACTAACACCAGAAAATTTGAGGTGAATATTTTTGGATTGTGTTCTTGAAAATTTATAGCTTCATCTTTATTTTCCGTATTTCTATTTTTTTCAATGAATGTGTGGTACGTTAAACAATCAAAAAGCTAAAAATGGTATAATTTCACATCTTTCTCTTTAGCCAATATGGAGGCTGTTGGCTCTTCCAATCCATCATTTGTTTCCCTTTCAATCTTATTTCTGAGCAGAAATGTTGGACTTTCATGGGTCCTGGTTGAAAAGCTTCCCTTGTCTATGTTAATGCACTCTCCCTAATCAACTAAAAATGTGTGGTAGTTCTGTTTTTGGTTACATGGTGGCAAGTCATAACTACTTACTAAATATTCTCCAATAAATTTACATTAATTTCTTAAAATAGAAATAAACATGACTTTCAAAAAAATCATGAAATTGATTGTCATTATGCTTAAAAATATATAGACACAGAAAAATACTGGAAGGATATGCCCTCAGTTGTATTGTAGAGACCTCCAAATTCACATCTCATTTATTTATTCATCCAACAAATATTTACTGGAAAGCTACAATATGTCAAACTGTGTTAGCCAAAATCCATTTGTGCATCCAATACTTTTCTCCTAAAACTTGTTATTTGACTGCTTGAACTGATCCCTCGGATCGAGATAAATACATATTATTATCCAGCCATATGGACATAATTTTCCATGAACACATACCATCACTTTTAGCCAATTTGTTCTTTAATCCTAAAAGCTAATTATATGAAGTAGAATGAGTATAAAAAACTAGAGAAAGCACAGGTATTACAGACAGAAAACCCTGTATTGAAATAGTCATTTTCTTATTTCAGAACTCCTGTAGCTGATCAATAAGATTCTTAGTAACCCAGGAAGTAGATTAATGATATCAGATTTCAAACACAAGACTTACTTCTTTATTTTTTTTAATTTTATTTTAATGGTCCATTTTAGATGTACATATTGATAACATTTATCATAGGGAATTTGTACCTGTACATGATATATCTTGTTAAGACTTACTTCTTTATGTAGAACTGACAACCAAAATCTCCATTATGCTTTGACAACCAGCAAATAATTTCCAAGTCCTGATTCTTTTTTTTTTTTCCTCCAACGCTTATCAAGCTCCCATTAAACTGCCTTGGCCTTTGGTTAGGTCCTAATTCACAGCATCATACAAAACAAAGTTCTTGTCTTCATAATCTTATATTCTGATTTACACTCTTTTAAAATTTGAGAAAACATTTATACATAAGAATATGTGAAGATCTTAAGAGTGGAATTACATACAATTAAATGAATGTGACACAGAACATTTCTATCACCCCAGAAATTTTTCTGTCCCTCTTCTCAGCCACTTCCCTTCAGTAACCACTCAAATTATTTCCATTAATTTATATTACCCTCATCAGTTGTAGAACTTCAAATATAATGGAATCGTATGAAATGCACTCTCCTGTGTCTAGTACCTTTCACAGAACATAATACTTTGGATATTCATCTCTATAACTGGGTGTACTAGTAGTTTATTCTTTTTAAAGTTTTTACTATATAATATTCCATAGTGTGAATACAGAACCGTTTGTTTTCAATTCAGATGTTGTTGAACATATGAATTGTCCTCAGTTTTGTCTATTATAAATGTAGTCCTTATGTACATTTTTATACAAATCTTTTTGTGGATACATGTTCCCATTTCCCATGGGGGGAAAAACACCTAGCAATGAAATTGCTGAGTCACAGGAAAGGTGAATATTTAATTCAATATGAAATTGCTAAACAGTTGTCCAAAGTGATTGTACCATTTTATGCTCATACTAGCAGTGTTTGAGAATTCCAGTTGTTCTATATCCTCATCAAAATGCTAATGCTAAGAAAGAAAAGGCTAGCTAACAATTCCAGATTTGAAGAGATTAAAATACATCTTAATTAAATATACTTGAATAAGGATTAGAGGTTAGATAGTAGTAGTATATCAATGCTAAATTTTCTGAATGTGATCACAACCATCGCATTGTGATTATGTATAAGAGTGTCTTTTTTGTTAGGAAATAAAATACTTGAAGTATTATGACTTCTATGATTAGTTTTAAAATAGTTCAGCAATGAATATATATACAATATATTATATAATATATATTATATATACAGAACATATATAGAGACAGAGATAAAGCAATTGTGAAAATATTAACTCATGAATGTAATCGAGATGCAGAAATTTACTCTTACACTGAAACATTTTGAAAGGTTGAGCTTTTTTCAAAATAAAATACTGATGAAGAGGAAGGCAGTAACGTTCATCAGCCTTCCAGAAGAAGAAGTAACTGAATGAGAATAAACACTAAGATTAACAAATTTGTTTATATGCAAACATGCGATGATAGATTATGTGAACACTTTAATAGACTGACACAAGAGAGTGATACCAAGCTGACTTCCCAGTAGGGTAAGAAGCAGTTCCAAGGGCCATCTTGTTGGGACAAATTAGCCCAAATCTCCAAGACTTATGGGAGAGTTAAAATAGCAATATCTATGCGCCATGGATAAGAACAGACTTCACTGTGGGGAAGACAGGAAGCTTGAGAATATCTAAGTGTCTAATGAAGGTATTAAGGTGGACTGGGAGCAACCTTATAGAATTAAGACAAAAACGAGATTATAACTTAGTAAAAAAAAAACCCTAATTTGTGGTGTTAAGTCAAACTTTTGAGAACAAGAGCTCTCTGAAAATAAAGGGTTTATTGAGCTGTACAGATTAGCTAAAAAGTGAAAGGCCCAGTCCTGGGAAAAATTCCTTAAGCTACCAGTAGCACGGCCAGGTGGAAAAATGCCCACTGAACCTAAGCAGGCAGGGTGTTTTATAATGAAGTTTTGGGGAGAAGAAGCAGAAATTATTTAAATTAAATCTCCACTAGCTATAGAAAAGGACAGGATGATGTGAAGCAGCGAAGCCTGAAACAGCAGGTTCATCCATAAAGAAAAATTTTTGTATTTTTTCGTTTCATTAATTCCAAAAGTTGAATGTGATATGGCCTTGATGGGTAAACTTTGGCATAAAAGAAAGGAATGTACAACAGTCCTATTGTTTTTCTTTGGTGATTTATCTTGAGCTCTGAGTTAAAATGACCTTTACTTATCTCTTTCCTCCCTCCATTCTCTTGTCTATAACTTAATTTCAATGTAGGTCATCTCAGAATTCTTCTCCTATCAGTTGTGTCAGACCTTGATGTGAAAGACAATGTATGAGCTGCTTTCTCAACAAAGAGAATATCAGAAAAAGAGAGCTGCAGAAATCAAACTTGGCTCTGTTGCATTCAACCACCATCTAGTGTGAAAACAGTGATCAGAAGCGCTAGAACAAGTGTTCACAGAGTGAGTGAAAGAAAACAGAGGAATGGAGTAGCAGATGGCATGATGGTATAAGAAGGATGAGAGAATAAAGCAAAATAATCCAAAGAGTCCTGTGTTTACATGAGGGCCAAAGGTGAAAAGGAGCTGAGACTAGAAATTCACTGGACTTCTAATGTAGAATCTTGGAATAATAAAGTTATCTTCCCAGAAAGGCACACTTTTCCAATCGTCTAAATATCCCACAAGTGGAGTTAATCTCTAAGACCTCAAAGCTGTTATAAAACACATGAATATGTTCTGCATAAGTCAGTTGATTTTTGTTGGAGTGTTCTGCTTTTGTAAAATGAGGATTTTCCAAACATATGCCAATTTTGCAGGGCTATTTTCAGGACTATTGAAGGCAACATCTTCTTATATTGTATACTGGACTCATTCATCCTGGACAGGCATGATTAATTAGGTAGGAAGATATTTTTAAAAAGGCTCTTGCTGTAGTTTAAGGAAGGTATAAATAATTTTTGCTGACTGACTGGATATGAACACTAAGAGAGAAAGTCTGACATAGGAGCTACTTGAATCCTGGTTTCACTAATTTAGAGGCCCTAGAATGAGATTTTGGGTGAGAGAAGTGAAAAAGAAGACATATTTAGTTCAAAATGTGACATTTAGTTGGAAAAGTCCAAAATAAGGTAGTAAAGTAGTGAGGAGGTTGGGTCCAGGGTGCAGCTCGGTGGTAGAGCTTGTGCTTAGCACGTGCAAGGGGTTCAGTCTCCAGCACACACAACCCAAAATAGCATGGAGTTCAAAAGAGAGGTGATATGATGGAGACAAAAAAATTGAGAATCAATACTTATGTGATAGTTAAAATCAAAAGATCATTTGGACATTGTGGTAGGATGAATAATTTCCCCCTAAAATATCCAAGTCCTAAACCCTGAACTAGGTAAATTTTGCCTTAAGTGGAAAAAGGACTTTACAGATGTGATTAAGAATTTTGAGATGAGGAGGTTATGTGGGCCTTAGATGTAATTGCAAGTATCTTTAAGAGGAAAGTAGGAGATTTTATTTCAGAGGGCAAAGGATAATGTAATAGTGGAAGCAGAAATTGTAGTGATGGAATCACAAGCCAAAAAATATCACTAACCAACCAAACCTCAAAGAAGAAAGGAACAGTTTCTCCCTGGGACTCTCCAGAAGGAACCACTCCTCTGGACAGTTTGAGGTTAACCTTGTAATATTCGATTCAGAATTCTAGCCTCCAGAATTATAAAATCATACATTTTTATTATTCTAAGCCACTAACTTTATGGTTGTTACAGGACCAATGGAAAACTAATATACTTAGATAAAGAAGAAAAGGTCTATGAAAGAGCCCCAAAGGATATCAATTTGTCAAAAGGGCTATAAAATAGCTTATTGACTTTGACCACAAGTGGTGATGTCAAACGGGTCTGGATTTAAATTCAGCTTTATAACTTTGGTTAAGTTATTTAAACTATATATCTGGGTTATTCGCCCTGTATAACTGAGACAATAACAGTACATGTCTCAAAGGACTTTGTGTGTATTAAAGGGTAATATCTAATTAGTACATCTGTTACATAGCAATGCCTCATAAATTATTGTTTTGGAGAACAATATGTGTTAGGATGATTTACAACTTCTACTATTGTGTAGTTAATAAATGTTTTTAATATAAGGATAAACCATCATAGAATACTCTTCTTTTAAAGGAGTTGTATTGGATTGTTCAGCTCAGTCTTGCAATGTTAAACATCGTCAGAAAGTGTTTCCTAAACTGAAGGTCTCAGGAGCAGCTTCAGAAGCAGTTTCTCTTTGACTTTCTCCCATTCTCTTGGCTCCTGCTTCAAGCCATAGAGACTTGAATTTCTCTTCACCAAGGCAAGTTATAAAAACCAGAATCTCTTTTACCAGAGGCAAATCATAAAGTCTAAAAATATTTCTATAGTCTTTCCTTTCATTTCTGTTTTGGAGCTGGTGATAAAGAAATCCTTTGATTTGTCTTATCACAAAACTCTCATGCCATAAATGATCCCATCCTTTACCTCAAAGAAAGGAGTAATTCATAGAGGGGCCAAGAAGAATATAAACAAATGGAATGTAGTCTACTTACATTAGATCATTCACCTTTTGCCCAATCATATCTCTACATGGCTGCCCCTGATTCATCAATCCTAAGTACAAAAATGGATAGTTTGTTCTGGGTCTTTGAGTCTTTAATCTCAAGGTTCCTGTATCATGTAAAAGTATGATCAAATAAATTTGTTATACTTTTCTGTCGTTAACATGCCTTTTGTTGTAAGAGCACCAGCCACGACCCTTTATAATGGGTGAGGAAAGGGATCATCACTTTCCTCCCCTTCAAAGGCTTGAGACCAAACCCTGAATAATTAATAAGGAATGAATCTATCTGTACTGCTTTATGTATAATGTGTGTTTGTTTTGCACATATAGTTTTAGGACTAAACAGGCCAGAACACAGATTTTTGTGGATTCAAGACATTAATAAAATCTTTTTCTACTTAATATTTAATGACCTTGACAACAGTAACACATTCCCTATTAAGATCTTTCTCTTTTCTGATATCTTCAGAATTTTCAGGTAGCATTTACATTTAATTAGTTACATGGTTACAATGTGAATGGGAAAAATCTCTTCCCTGGGACACAAACTTGAATTATTCTTCAAACTCCTTGCTTCTTTTTAAAGTTTCTAACATAAAACTTAAAACAATGGCCCAGAAATTCAAAAGGAATAATACTAAAGTTGAATTTGGAATAAGGGTAATGTTAAAAAGAAAAAGGCCTTAAAATCCTTTTTCCTCTCAAGTGAACTGTATTATACTTATGATTTTTTAAAGAAAATATGGTTGGAAGTATTAAGAATTAGCAAAAAAATTACAATATAGATCTCTTTCACCTTACAGGATTAAAGCAATGTATTTAGTGTGCACTGGGGTGGGTGTCAGAAGAGGCAGGTAAGAGGAAACAAAGCCTGTTGTGGATAGAGAGGAAGTAGGTAGATCAAGGACCTTCTTTAATAACCAAAGAAGTAAGCCAAGAGTGATTGTGCATGCCTGAAAATCTTAGCACTCTGAGAGGCTGAGGCAAGGAGATTTCAAGTTTGAGTTCATCCCTGATAGATTTAGCCAGATCCTATCTCAAAATAAAACATTTAAAAGGGGCTGCAGGGGGAACATGTGCTCCCACAGGATCACACAGACCCACATGCTCCAGACCAGATGGACCTGTGAGTTGGCCCCTAACCAACTCTACACCTATGTATTTGTTGTTCTGGCCGCAGAAACCCACAAATTCCAAGCCATCTCTGTGTTTTGTTTCCTCTGGGCATGAGGCAGGAGAGACATTGAGCAACTAACTCACATGATCATGGACCAGACCAATGCCCAGAAAGAGAAGGTAAACCAGGAGGTTCGGCAGATCCACAGAGAAATTACAGACCTGGCTGGCAGTGCTAGCCCCAGGAAAACCCCACAGGTGTTGTAAACTACAAAAACAGCATGGAATTTACTGCAAAAGTGACTCTTTCATGGCAGCCTAGAGTTGAAGAAGAAACCCAGTGCAGTGCCCAACATGTTAGCAGAGAGTATTTAATCAGACACCATTTTGGGAAGGGGGTTAGAGTTTAAGGATGAGCCACAAAACAACTACAGAACAACTCCACTTCAGGGTTTCCAATGACACTCTCCCACAGTGATTGGGTGAGAGACAGTCAGATGGCACAGCCACCAGGAGGGTGCAAGCTAGAGATAGAACCCTGAAAAGGTTAAACTCAGGCTGGGAAGGACAGGGGTCCCTCTCTATAGCATGAGCACCCAGGCCCATTGAGTGTGGCTTTCACAGGTGGCTGATCCTGAAAAGTACTGGCATTAATTCCAGCAGTCTGCTCGAATCCCTGTCCCACTGCTTACACCCAGCAGAGACCAGTAGTCAGATTTCTTTCCCCTTCTAGCAATATGAAAAAGGGCATACCTTGGCTTGGATGGTTACCACTGTCTAGTGTTTATGAACAGAGGGCTTCTGGAGGAGGGGAACAACTCACAAACACACAGGTCATAGCCAGGTGGAAAAAATCATGGCTTTCTGGATTCCTAGACTGCAGATCCTGGAGAGAAACCACTCACTCAAAAATACACAGGAATTTGTTTCGAACTCAAAATCTTTATTCTTTCTTTTTCCTTCATTGGTTTTTGGAGGTTTGGGAGTTTACTCCTTTTCTTCTCTTTGTGATTTTCTTTTTCTTTTTTTCTTTACATTTTTCTCTCTTTTCTTTTTCTTATTTGTTCTTTTTTGTTACTTTTATCTAATATTCATTTCCTTTTACTGAATAGAATCCTGAAAAAAAATTCAAATTTTGGTCCTCTTTCTGATCTTCCATTCATTAACTTTTCAAATTTTACTTTTATCATTCTCCATTCTGCACTCTCTATTGTTATTAGTATAATTATAAAGTTAGATAGTTACTTCCATGCTATTTCTGTTGAATATTTTTCTATTCTTAATGGAGGTATACTTGTATTCAGTAGATACTTACTATATGTCAATATTTGCTTTGTCTTAGTGTTTATACTATAATTATAGATTTTATCTATAGATAACAGTGGTACATTATCAGTTTTTAGGGTATGTCAATATTCAGTTTATCTTTTAATGCTATTAGTGTTGCTGAATTTATTGTTATTGCGAACATGGCATAATTGTTGCCACTAATTGATTTTCTCTGTATGTCAATAAATGGATTGCCTTTATATCATTAACAATACAGCAGTACACTCTTAGAGAACTGGGTGCTGGGCCAAATACACTACAGCCTTTCCTCCCAAATAAAAAGAGATGATTCAATCTTGGGAAAAAAGCAAAGACTAATAGTGGCACCCAGAGTGCATCATCAAAAAGCATACATCAACTGAAGAGGCTTCCATAATAGCAACAAGGTCTTCCATTTTAATCAACCTCTATACCTCAACACAGTAATAAACAACCAACCAAAAAGCAGTAGAAATATGTGAAGATAAGGCAACAAAATGCTTCCAAAAGCTTCCAACTTCCCTAAGTCTGATCCATAGGGCATGGAGGGGCAGAAAATAAAAAGCCACACAACTGAAATATTTGAAAGGACAACAGGAGATTTTAAAAAATTCAAGAAGTTGCTTAGTAAACTCAAAGAAAATATAATTAAACAGATAACACAACTAATAAAATGACCAGCAAGTTTAAAGAACACACTAGTAAAAAGCTATCTGAGCTAAACAAAATCATACAAAGCATGAAGGACCAGTTTAGGAAAGAATTAGAGTCCATGAAAAGGTATGAAACAGAAATTCAAGAGATTAAAAATTCTACTGAAGTATAAGCAACAGAAGTAACCAATGTGGAGGTCTGATGGATTCAGAGTGTCAGAACTACAAGACAGGGCTGCTGTTAGTGACCAATTATGGAGAAATACTACAAAACAACAAGCAAACATGAAAATTGCATCCAACAGCTGCTAGATGACATAAAAAGACAGAGAGTAAATAAAAATAGTGAAAAATGAGAAGACAACACAAAAGACATTAAAACCCGTTTAAAGAAAAAATAGCAGAAAACTGTCCAAATATAGGGAAAGAATTTAGCATACAGATAAGTAAAGCCTATAGAAGCCCAAATAACCATGATCAGAAAAGAACTTCTCCGTAATACAACATAGTCAAAATCCTAGAAGTCCAACACAAGGACAAAATCTTAAAAGCTATTAGAGAAAAGCAACAAATAATGTATAAAGGTAAAACCATTAGAATTACAGCAGACTTCTCAACAGAAACCTCAGAGTTAGGAGAGCTTGGAGTGAAGTGTTTCAAACCTTAAAGAAAACAACACCCAACACAGTCTGATACATCCTGCAAAATTATTCTTCAACGTTGAAGGAGAAATCAGGTATTTCCCAGGTAAAGAGCACATAAGGAAATTCATAAACACCAAACTAGCACTGCAAAAAGTTCTCAAAAATATCCTAGAAAGAGACAATGACATTAACAAGGCCAAAAAACCCTAATAGAATGAATAGGTCAGGCAGAGTGAGTGGTTAAGTAGAAGGGAAAGAAAGAATCAGCAACAAGTAAATAATGCAATATCAGGAACATGTCGATAACTTACAGTAATAACTCTCAATATGAATGGTCTCAATCTCCCAATCAAAAGACACAGATTGGCAGGATGGATCAAGGAGAAAAATCCAATAGTATTCTGTATTCAAGAAACCTATTTTAACCAAAATGAAATTCATAGATTAAAATTAAATGATTGAAAACAATATTCCATGCAATAGATATCAAGAGTCAAGCAGCAATAGCTATTCTACTTTTAGACAAAGTGGACTGCAAGTCAAAACTTATCAGCTGAGACAAAGAAAGTCACTATGTATTGGTTAAGGGGAACAATTCAACAGGAATAGATAACAATTATAAATATATATGCACTAAACACTGGCTGACACAACTTCATAAAACAAACACTGCACATAAAAGATCAGGTGAACATAAACACAATTATAGTGACAGACATCAATTCACCAGTCTCACAAATATATCAAGTAGAAAGAAAAATCAACAAATATAAGAGTTGAACCAGACCTTTCAACAAACAAAATTAATAGTTATCTACAGTGTATTCCACCCAACAATACAATACTCATTCTTCTCAGCAGCACATGGAACCTTTTCCAAAACACACCATATAGTAGCCCATAAAACATGTTCAAGTGAAAGCAACAGATTGAAATACTCCTACACATATTATCATACCATAGCACAACAAAAGAAGAAATAAATGGCAACATAAACCACGGAAATTATGCAAATGTGTATAAGTTAAACAATACCACCTTGAGTGCTCAGAAATCAAGGAAGAAACTGGACAGTTCCTAGAATCAAATGATAATGCCAGTAAAACAGAACCTATGGCAAACAATGAAAGCAGTCCTATGAGGAAATTTTATAGCTATGAAAATTCACATCAGAAAAAACAGAGTCAGTCCAAATAAATAATATGCTGAAGCATTTTAAAGTCCTAAAAAATAAGAACAAGTGCAAAGCTTGTACAAAAAAAATTGAAATAATTGGAGCAGAAATTAATGAATTGAGACTAAGGGGCTGGTTCTTTGAAAGAATAAGCAAGATAGGTAAACCCTTAGCCAATCTTACCAAAAGGAGGACAGAAAAGATTCAAAACAATGCAATTAAAAATGAAAAATGTGAAATCACAACAGACACTCCTGAAATCCGTATTATTGGCAACTGCTCCAGAGACTTGCACTCCATCGATTTGGAGTATTTAGAAGGAGTGGACAGATTTCCAGATATATATGAAATATAAAAACTGAACTGAGAAGATATAAAAATTCTGAAAAATCCAAAAACAGGCACTAAAATTGAAGCAGTAATAAAATAAAATAAAATAAGAAAAACTACCAAGTAAGAAAAGCCCGGGTCCCAGTGGATTCACTGCTGATTTCTACAGTAGCTTCAGGGAGGATGTAATGCCAGCACTTCTCAAACTCTTTAAAGAAATTGAAAGGGAATGAATAATCCCAAAGTCAATCCTGGAAGCTAGCATTACCCTGATTTCAAAACCAGACAAATATTCAACTAGAAAAGAGAACTACAGGCCAATCTGTTTAATGAACACAAAAACAAAAATCCTCACCAAGACATAGACAAAGAGAATGCAACAGATAATCAAAAAGATCACATAACCATGACCAAGTAGTCTTCGTCCTTGGGTTGCAAGGATGGTTCGACCTACACAAATCAATAAATATAATATCATATAAATAGAAGTAAGGACAAAACTATATAATTATCTCAATGCAGGTAGGGGTTGGGGATTTAGCTCAGTGGTTAGAGTGCTTGCCTGGCAAGCACAAGTCCCTGAGTTTGATCCCCGGCACCAGCAAAAAAAAAAAAAAAAAAAAAAAAATCAATGCAGGTAGAAAAAGCCTTTGAAACTATAACATACATTAATGACAAAACCCTGAAGAAACAGGTATAGGAGAATTTTATCTAAATCTAACAAAAGACATTTGTGACAAACCTACTGCCAGCATCATATTTTATGGAGAAAAACTGAAAGCTTTTTCCTCCAAATTCAGGAACAAGTCAAGGATGCCCACTATCACCACTCCTGTTTGATATAATACATGAAACATTAGCCAGAGCAATCAGGCAAGAGAAAGAAATAAAAAGGCTACATACAGGAAAGGACGAAGTCAAATTATCATTACCTGTAAAGGGCATGGTTTTCTAAATAAAAGACCACAAAATTTCCACCTAATGAATATTAGAATCAGCGTATTTATGCTAAAGATTGATATTTTAAATTTTTGCATGAAATTCATATTACCTAGAAAAATTCAAGAAACAATAATTTGAAGAAAGCACATTTCACTATGTTCCACGGTTATGGGTGCTCCAAAGATGTATCACTAGGCATTTAAGGATTAATGACCAAATTCATCAGTGTAGCACAATATTATACCAACACACAAAAATCAATAGGATTCTTATACACCAATAATGAACTTACTGAGAAAGAAATTAGTAAACAATACTAACCACGATACCATGGATAATAATTAAATACTTAAGAATTAACTTAAACAAAGAAGTGAAAAATCTCTACAACCATAAATAGAAAAAGAGCATTGAAGAGGACATCAGAAAATGGAAAAATATTTCCTGTTCCTGGGTTGATAGAACCAAACATAGTCAAAATGGCCATACTTCCAAAACTGATATACAGATTTAATACAATCCCAATCAAAATACCATCAGCATCCCTCAGAGAACTGGAGAAAACAGTCCTAAAATTTATATTGAGCCAGAAGGGACCCAGAATAGCAAAAGCAATCCTGAGTAACAAGTGAAAAGCAGAAGGAATAACAATCACAGTCTTCAAGGTACAAAAGCTACAGCGATTAAAAAAACATGGTAGTGGCACAAAAATAGATGTGTGGCTCAGTGAAACAGAATACAGGATGCAGAAACAGCACCAGGTACATTCAACTATCTGATCTTTGACAAAATGGCCAAAAACATATGTTGGAGGAAAGATAGCCTCTTTGATAAATTGTGCATGGAAAACTGGCTATCCAGATGCAGAAGACTGAGCCTAGACCTATATCTCTCACCATATACTAAACGAAAATTAAAATGCATCAAAGATCTAAATGTTAAAACAGAAAAACTTAATCTGCTGGAAGATTAAGTAGGTAAAACACTTGAAGACATGGGTGTAGGCAAGGACTTTCTGATCAGAACCCCAACTACATAAGAAATACCAAGTAGAATCGTATCAAATTAAACATCTTCTACACAGCAAAAAAAAAAAAACCCACCAAAGTGAAGAGACATCTATAGAATGGGGGAAAAATTGCCCGCTATTCCTCAAAGAACTAATATCTAGAATAAAGAACTCAAAAAATTAGATGCTCAAAATAAAAGACCTAATCAAACATTGGGTAAGGGAAACAATTACATGATTCTCAGAAGAATGAGTACAAATGGCCAATAAATACTTGAAAAAATGTTCAATGTCTTTAGTCATTAGAGCAATGCAAATTAAAAAACACGAAGATTCTGTCTTACTCTAGAAAGAATGGCATTCATCAACAATTTTTTTTTTAAATGCTGGTGAGTTTACTGGGGAAAAAGGAGCCCTTCTTCACTGCAGGTGGGAATGTAAATTAGTTCAACTACTATGGAAATCAGAATGGAGATTCCCCCCCCCCCAAAATAATCTAGGAATTACATTTGACCCAGCTGTTTCACTTTTAAATATCTTCCCAAAAGACATGCGGACATCATTTTACAGTGATACATGCATGCCCATGTTTATCACAGCACAATTTATTTTTTAAATTTTTTTTAGTGGTACATTTTAGATGTACATAGTGATAACATTCATCATAGGGGATTTGTACCTGTACATGATATACCTTGTTGCTTCTTTTTTTCCCATTCCCCTCCCCTCACCCCCTCCTCCCTCCTTATTTACAAAAGCTTTGTTTCCATTTTTTCCTTCTATTCCTTATTTCTCTTGTCCCTCTCTTCCTTTCCCCCTTCACCTCCCTCCTTCTCCTTCCCATTTGAACCATTTCTTCCCTTTCCCAATATAATACATTTTAGTCTTTATTTACACTTTCAGTTTCTCACACCAGAGAAACAACGTGGTATTTAAACATGTGTGTCCGATTTATTTCAATTAAGAGTGTGGTCTCAAGATGCATCCATTTACCTAGAAATACCTCAAACTTATGGTTCTTTATGGCAGAGTAGCACTCCATTGTATAAAAAAAACACATTTTTTAAATTCATTCCTCAGTTGATGGGCGTTTGGGCTGGTTCCAGGATTTAGTGACAGTTTGTAAGAGCTAAATCCTGGACACAGCTTACATGCTCACCAATAGATGAATGGACAGAAATGTGATATTTATACACAATGGAGTACTACTCTACCATAAAGATAAATTTGAGACTTTTTTTTTTTAGGAAAATGGATGTATGTTGAGACCATAATTTTAACTCAAATAAATAAGACACACAAACTTAAGTATCACGTTTTCTTTTATATGAAGAACCCAAATTATAAATAAAGAACAAAATAAAAGATAGGTAATAGGAAATAAGGAGGTAGAGGTAGATGTTTTTCAAATGGGAAGGGGACCAAGAGAAGGAGGAAGGAGGAAGTACTGAAAGGGAAGGGAATGAAAAAAGAATAAGATGTGTTATGTGTATTTCCCATCTCTCCACAGAGAATGTAATCATCATGTACTGGAAACATGTACTAATAGAAAAATGATTTTTTTTTAAAGGTGGCGATATATAGCTCAGGGAAAAGACTCTGGATTCAATCCCTTGTACCAGAAAAATTAACCAGAAAAACACATATTCCAACCATAAGGAGATAATGCCATTTGTTGTCCCTAGAAATGGCAGGGACTGCATGAGAGGCAGGTTCGGGCTGGGGTTAGGTGTACAGGCAAGAATTGAGGTGGGTTTGTATGTGTATGTGGCAGGAGTGTTGTGGTGATTGGGCTTCCTGTTGCATTGCCTTCTGGCAAGAACTGAGGGTGGGACCTGAGTAGGGTGTCACCAGGAGCCAAGGTGTTCGTAATTGCCACATGTCTGGGTATTTTTTCCTTTTCAGTCTTCCCCTTTTCCATTGAGGCAGGGGGGTGTTTGGTGGGAGGGTGGGGAGGAGGGAGGAAGAGAGAAACAGTTCCCTGGAACAGAGCAGATCAGTGAGAGCAAATAGACTGAGAACTCTTTGGGTGTGAGAAGCTGGTCCTGGTGTGTTTGCTGGCCACAACCTCAAAATTTCAGAGTAAAAGTGATGAGCCTTGGGATGAAAGGAAGGACTGGAGAAAGAAGTCTGGGAGGGAACACACAGGCCCGATGGTATCTTCTTTCAAATTAATTCTTTGTATCAGGGTGTATATCCCTCTCCTACTTAAATTAGCTTTGTTTCCAGTTGATGTTCTCTGAGTCTTTCTGATGTGGCTCCTCCTCTGCTCAGCCATGTTGGATTTGCCTTATTTGATTCTTGTATCAATTATAACCTCTTCAACAACTAGGATAGTAATACTTGCTTTATCATTATGTGAAACTTCCTAGTATATGGCTATTTAAAAATATTTAACATAACTGAATGCCTTTATTTCAGGAATATCTCATGGAGTAAAAGAGTTTTAGATTCTTTGTCATTAGGCAAACTGAAACATTTTTCTTATAATAAATAAGTTCTCATTTACATTTTATAGGATCAGTACATATGTTAAGCTCAGTTCTGTTGTATTGCCAGAGTCCTGGGAGTTCACATACAAATAATAATAAAAAAGAATCCAGACACAAACTTATACCTTGCACAAAGATTACCTGCAAGTGTCTCATAGACCATAAGGAGGGGAGAAGGGGTTGAAGGGAGAGGAGGAAAATGGGGAAAAAAGAAACAGCAAGATATATCATGTACAAGTACAAATTCCCTATAATGAATGTTGTCATTATGTATATCTAAAATGTACCATTGAAGTAAAATTTTAAAAAGTAAAATTATAGACTACTAGAAGATACAAAGTAAAAAACCTAGATGAGCTTGAATTTGGCAAAGATTTCTTAAACCTAACAGCAAATGCATGATCTACAAAAGAAAAAGAATAAATTGAATTCATTAATATTAAAACTTCTGTTTGGAAATAAACACTGTTAGACTATGAGAAAGTATTGCAAAATACATGCCTGATAAAGGATTGATATTCATAATATACAAAGAACACTTAAACCTCAACAAAATGAAAATAACCCAGTAAAAATAAACAATGAAATATAATAGATATCTCGGTACAAAATATGCACATGACAAATAAATGTTCACTGCTATATACTCAAAAGAATTAAAAATGTTTCCACAGATTTCTATTTCTTCATACAAATGTTTATAGTTGCTTTATTTGTAATTGCCAAAACTTGGAAACAATCAATATGACTTTGTGCAGATGAAGTTCTCTGAAGAATACACATTGATATTAAAGATTCTGCAGACTGTTTGACCTCAGCTGAGTAGAACATACTGATTGGGAAGAGATAGAAAATTGCAAGTCAAGGGCCAAAATGTTATTAGGCTATCATGGGTCCTTTAGAAAAATAGATATTAACTTCTAATCTTTGTATTTGACCTTATATTCTCATGACTATTAGGTAAACCTTTCAGAATGTATTGTTAAGCTTAGCAGACCACTAGCTTCCACTAGCCTTAAATCCAAGAATGCTGCAAGATAACATCTGAAACCTATACAAAAGATTTCCCCCCTTTGATGTCGCCTGCCTAATACCTCTACTGATATATTCGCAGAATGAATTGATTTATGAATTTCTTTGTTCTTTGGCTATAAAAGTTCATGTAATCTCTTTGACTTCCTAACCCCATCATTCACGGTAACTTGAATCCATGTTCCTAGGCCATGGTTACTTGTATTTGGCTGAGAATAAGGTTTTTTCTTTAAACAAAATTGTTATTTTGTGTTGGTAATCTTCAATAGATAAATATATAAAGAAACTCTTGTATATCAATATAATACAATGTTACTGGATTAGCAAATAAAATGAGCTATCAGCAAGGAAAGGACATAGAGAAACCTAAACTTGTTAAGTGAAGAAGCCAATTTGAAAAGGCTGCATGATTCTGAAAAAAAAATAATATGGACACTGTAAAAGTATCAGCCATTGTCAGATATGGGAAGAAAAAAGTTGGTTACTTTCTTAATTTTCTGACTGGGGTATATTAATTAAATTTACAAAGGACAGATTAATTTAACAGAAAAAAAGGCATATAAATTTTATTGATGTATTTAATTTTACATGTGTGAGGATATTACAGAAAAAATGTGAAAACCTAAATAGGTGGTTTGACATAGAATGACAAATAGTAGAGAAGTAATTAGAGAAAGAAAATGAGGTACAGACCCCTTGAGGTGGTAAATTGTAGGGATGTGACTAGAAAATGTATGGTAGATGAAAGCTAATTTGTAACTTTTATTACGTAGACTCAAGTAATCTTTTACTGAGTGATAGGAAATAAGAGCTCTCTTTAGAGTCATTCTCCTTTTTCTAGTATGGAGGATGAAGATACCTTTACAACTTGAAATCTTGTTCCTGTACCAAAGAAAATTTGTGCCCTTTTCTGAAGCATGGAAAGGAAGGGCAAGAGCTCCATCTGTGTCTGTTCTTTCTCAGTTGCCTTCAGCTCACAGTGATCCTTGTGACAATGTGGTATATTTTGTAGCAGCTTATACTATTGACCTTTACAAGGTGTTAGGGGGCAGGGAAGAATGAGGATTTTCAGGGCAGTAAACCTATTCTCTGTGATACAGTAAGGGTGGGCACATGCCATTATACAACTGTCAACATCTGTATAATGCACAGTACAAAGAGTGTGGCCAGTGCAGGCTCGTGGGTACAGCCAGGATTGGACAGGGACAAAATAACTGACACACAGGACCTAAGAAGAGGTTTATTTTGGTTCGTGATTTCAGGGAGAAAATAATCATAATAAAAGGAAATGAAGAAAGTTTCTACAGGAGGTAATGGTGGAGTGGTGAATGACAGCAACTTAACTTCTCTGAGATTTGGCATCCAGTCTCTGGAAACCAACAACTTGGGGAAGAAATAAAGAATGATGTACTTCCCTGGGAGCAAGGGGACTCTGACAAAAATATCATTAAAAGACACAGTGAAACTGAAGAAACAGAACACAACATAGAAAAGTGAAGGGACCTTCTGCACTTTCTCCACAGATTGTGCAGCTACGGGTGGCCCACCATGGCTTGTGGGACAGACTGAAAGGAAAAATTTCTCCTCACAGGGAAACACTGCAGCAAAACAGATGAGACTGGCGATGGCTCTGATCTGCAAAGAGAGCAGAGGACTCTGCTACGAGAGTGTCCTTCTACACACAACAGCTGGTGAGTGATAAATACAAGTGCCTGGCATATCCCGGGAGAGAAGGCTTGGTTAAATGCCATTCCAGTGAAGGGTTGCTTGTTTGAACACAGGACACAGAGTAGTCACTTGGCTCCACTCCAGAGCTCCCAGTGTTACATTCCCAAAGTAACTGGGTGAAGGACCAGGGAGACAGTCAGCGGTCAGGGAGCAAGCTGGAAAGAGATACCCTGAGGGGTTTGAGCTAAAAGACATAGACCCAGAACCCTCTGGCAGAGGCCAGGTTCAGCCTGAGTTGCACAGGACTTGAAACTCATGGCATTGGCACCTAGAGAGTGTTTCAACCCCTAAAGATAACAACTCCCAACTTCAAGTTATGTACACTGCAAAACTCTCCTTCAAAACTGATGGAGAGATAAGGTATTTCCATGACAATGAGCATCTCAAGAAATTCATGACCACCGCCAAAACAGAAGTACTAAAATTTCTCAAGGATATCCTGGAAGGAGAGGATGAAGACAACAATGTCAATAACTCAAAAAGGATGAACACACCTGGCAGGATGAACAGCTAATAGGAAATCAGCAATAGGAAAACAATGAAATGACAGAAACAAGGCAATACCTCTGAGTAATAATTCTCAATGGGAACAGTCTCAACTCCAAGATCGAAATACACAGATTGACAGAATGAATCAAAAACCAAAAGCTACAATATACAGTACAAAAGAACACATTTAATTCAAAAATGAATTCACATATTAAAAATAAAAGGAAGAAAAACAGTATTCCATGCAATGGGAACCTGGAAAAAAAGCCAGAGCAGCTATCCTAATTTCAGACAAAATGGATTCAAGCCAAAACTGATCAGATGAGGCAGAGAAGGTCACGACATATTGGTTAAGAAACCATGGAAATTCTATAAACACATGAAAATTACAGGATACCCTCTTGAATAATCAAGGGTCCCAGAAGAAATTAAGGAAAAAATTAGTTCCTAGAATCAATCATGTCAGTACAACACATTGGAAACTATGGAGCACAATAAAAGCATTTTAAGAGGGAAGGTTATAGATGTGAATGCCCACATCAGAACAAGTGAACTCAAATAAAGAGCCTTTCTTTCATCTCAAGGTCCAAGAAGAATAAGACAATCCAATTCCAAGAAGGAATGACAAAGGAAATTATAAAGATTAGAGCAGAAATAAATGAAATTGAAACTAAATACAAAGAATAAATGAATCAAAAGTTGCTTCTTTGAAAGAGTAAACAAAATAGACAAAGTCTTAGCCAATCTTCCCAAAACAAGGAAAAAAATACCCAAATCCACGTAATTAGAAATGAAAAAGGCAAAATCACAGCAGATACTGCTGAAATTCAGAAGATCACGGGTAACTACTTTGAGAACATGTGCTCAAATGAAATGTAAAGTTCAGGAAAAAAATGGATAGATTCCTAGATACATATGAACTGTCAAAGCTGAACAAAGAAGATACAAAATCCCAAATAATCGAGTATCTGTCAATGAGATTGAAGAAGTAATAAAAAAATTACCAACTAAGAAAAGCTCAGGTCCTGATAGATTCACTGCCAAATTCTACACAAATTTTAATGCCAATACTCCTAAAACTCTTTAATGAAATTAAAAGTGAAGCAGTACTCCCAAAGTCATTCCTGAAAGAAACCATTACCCTGATTCCCAAACCAGAAAAAGGTCCAACCAAAAAAGAGAACTACAGGCGAACCTCTTTAATGAACATAGACACAAAAATCCTCAATAAGCTACTGGCAAACAGAATGCAACAAATCATCAGAAAGAGTATACCCCATGGTCAAGCAGGCTTCACCCCAGGAATGCATGGATGGTTCAGCGTATGTAAATCAATGTAAATGTAATACAACATATGAACAGAAACAAGGACAATATTCACATGATCATATCAACAGTCACAGAAAAATCATTTGACAAAATTCAACAGCCATTCATGATACAACCCTGAAGGAAATAAGTAGAGAAGTTTTTTAACTCATGCCAGGTGTGATGACACATGCCTATAATCCCAGCACTCAAGAGGCTGAGGCAGGAGGATCTCTGTGAGCTTGAGGCCAGCCTGGGCTACATAGAGAGTTCAAGGACAGCCTGAATTACATAATGAGACTCTGTCTCAAAAAAAAAAAAAAAGAACGTCTTTCCCTCAATCTTATAAAAGCCATCTCTGACAAAATGAAAGCCAACATCTTACTAATTGAGAGAGGCTGAAATCTTTGCCTATAAAATCGGGAAGAAGACAAGGATATCCGTTATCACCACACCTGTTCAATATTGTTCACAATACATTAGTCAGAGCAATAAGACAAAAGATAGAAATAAAAGGGATACGGATAGGAAAGGAAGAAGTTAAATTATCATTATTTGCTGATGCCATAATCCTCTACAAAGACCCCCAAAATGCCACCAAAAGACACCTAGAATTAATAACAAATTTCAGTAGCATAGCAGGATAAAAACGCACCACTCAAAAATCAGTAGCATTCCTGTACACCAATAAACTCACAGAGAGAAATGAGGGAAACAACACCTTCAACAATAGCATCAAGTAAAATGAAATACTTAGGAAGAGACAACCCGCAAAATGGGGAAAAAAATTTCCAGCTACTTACCAAAGAACTAAAATCCAGAATACATAAGGTATTCAAAATAATTAGACAACCTAAATTTAGATATTCAATCAAAATATGGGCACCTGAAATAGACACTTCTCAGATGAAGTACAAGTGGCCAATACATAGATGAAAAAATATTCAACATTGTTGGGCATTTTAGAAATGCAAATTAAAACAAAAGTGAGATTCCACCTCACTCCAGAAAGAATGACTTTCATCAAGAAATCAAATAATAGTAAATCCTGGAGAGTCTGCGGGAAAAATAAAACATTTTCTCATTGATGGTGAGAATGTAAATTGGTACAAACACTATGGCAATCAGTATGAAGAGTTTTTATACAACTAAAAATGGAAATTCCATTTGACCTAGCTATTCCCCTTCTAGGTATCATCCCCAAAGAGTTAAAGACATCATATTATAGTCATGCATGGATACCTGTATTATAGCAACACAATTCATGATAACTTAATCTTAGAAACAGCCTATATGTCCATCAACAGTTAAATAGACAAAGAAAATGGTATTTATACGCAGTGGAGTACTACTCTGACATAAAGAAGGATAAACCTGAGTCTTTTGTAGGCAAATGGATGCATCTGAAACCATAATGTTAAGTGAACTAAATCAGACACACAGGTTTAAATATCACATGATTTCTCTTATATGAGAACCCCAATATGTAAATAAAGTGCAAAATAAAGAACAGGCAGTAAAAAATAGTGCAATGGATCTTTGGCATATGCGAAAGGAAATGGAAATTGGAGGGATGGGGGAGGGAGAGGGAAGAAAGTAGATTAATGAAAAGGGAGAGAGATTGTGAAGTCACATGTACATGCACCAAGTCCCTATGAGAAATGTGACCATTATGTACTACAAACATGCAATATATATATTGCAGGGAGGAGGATGAGGGACAGATGGGCAGGGAGAGGGTTAAAAAATAGGAATTGAGGGGTTGAGGATTTAGCTCAGTGGTAGAGCACTTGCCTAGCAAGTGGAAGGTCCTGAGTTCAATCCCTAGCACCCTTCCAAAACAAATAGGAATTGAGAAATGTCAGGTACATGTACCAACTCCCCATGATGAATGTAAATAAATGTACTACAAATATGTACCAATGAAAAATTAAAACATGAAAAAGTGAACCCTACTGTAAACTATAGCTCTTAATAAATAATAATACAGCTCTTAATAAATAATAATACCAATGTTACCAATGTTAACATTGATTCAACAATTGTCTGAAATGTACTACACTAATAAATGATGTAAATAATAGAGGAAACTGCAGAGTGATGGGCATATATGGGAACACTGCTTGGCTGGAAATTTTTCTTTATACATAAAAATGTTAAAAAAATAAGGTTGATTAGTTATGAATAGGTATAGAATAAAATTAATGGATACAAAAAGTAACAGAGTTTGGTGCATACAGATTAAAATATTACATATGCATTTGAAAAGTCACATTGAGGTCTCCTTTTGTATTAGTCAGCTTTTTGTCACTGGAACTAATACCTGACATACACATCTTAAAGAAAAAAAGTTTGCTTTTTGGCTCATGGTTTCAGTTTATGATCAGTTGTTTTCAAGGTAGAAACACAATGGCAAAAGGGCATGGTGGAGGAAAGCTGCTCAGCTCATGGCACCCAGGAAACATGGAGAGCCACAGTGGAAGGGGCTGGGGACCAGATATTGTCCCCAGAGTCACACTTCATTATCCAACTAGATACATCCAGATGTATGTGCTACTAATCTCATAGGCATCTCTAAAGGCAATGAAGTTGATAAGATTAATCATCACAAATCCACCCCTTGTGAATTTGACACCCAAACATATCTGCTTAATCCATACTTAATCTCCAAATAGTGACAATACCAAGGTCATAATTCTACCTAACCTGTAGTAACTCTCCTGTACATGTGAAAAATGCACAAATTCCCTCCCCAAAGTCTCAACAGTTCCAGAATTACTCAAATGTCCAAGTCTAAAGTCTCCTCTGAGACTCAAAGTAAACTCTTAGCTGTGAAACCCCACAAAAATGAAAACAAGTTACATGCTCCCAAAACACAATGGTACAGGCTAAACATTCCTAATGAGGAGAATATGGGAATAGAAAAGAATAGAACCAATGCAAACTGACATTCTACAGGGCAAACTTTAACTCTTATTCCTCATGGCCAGTGTCTGAGTTCTGGAGCACATGGCAGCATGACGTGAGCTCCTAAGAGCTTGGCCACTCTGCCCCTCTGCTCTTGATGGTTCCGGGCCACAGGTACTCTCCCTTGTTCTGGCTCTGCTTGCTGACTGTACCTTTCCGTGGTAGATGTTCCAGGTTTCCGGCATCTCCACCTTGCTGGGTCTCCAGTGTAGTGTCAGATTCACTCGCGCAGCTTCATTCATCACCCTCTTAGGGATTCCCTACAGGGAAATCTTGGCTATTTCATAGGCATCCAGAAATGGAACAGATGCATGTCCTGATCTTGTCACAAGAAGCAGAATTCCAGCATTTGTTACAGCATTCCAAGATAGGGTCAAAGTGACATTCCTGTTTCCCTGGAAACCACTTCCATTGTCAAAGAAAAAAATACTTTGTTTTCACATGTTTTAGCAGCAGCTTCAGGTGATCACCTCTCAGAACAATTTTGTTCCAAAGAACCATTTGGTTCACAGCACTATTTTGTTCTTTTTTTTAATTAATTTTTTTATTTGTACATGCTTGCAATACATAATGATCACATTTATCCTGGGGATTTACTGCCAAAGGAAGTATTCATTCTCTAAGTAGAAAGAATTACTGGTCACCTGTAAGACAGGACTTATGGGCGTTTCTAAAACAAGAAATAAAATTTTATTCTTTTTTGGCTATTTTGTAAACCAGGTTACTAAGAAAAAAATCATTATTTTTCTCTAGTACTCAAACATTCCCTATAGGAGAAAATAAAGTACTTACTTCTAAATCACATTCAGTGTGAACTTGCATGGACACCAAGTATAAAATATGGAGTTCTTATCACTTTACCAGTACATAAAAGTTGTAAATACCCTTTGAACTCATTTTATATTCTATAAAGAATAATGAAAATACAGGGAATGTTTCAGCTACATTTTAAAAACAAATCCTTCTTCTTCTTTTTTTTTTTTTTTTTGTATTTGGTGCTGGGAATCGAACTCAGGGCCTTGTGCTTGTGAGAAAAGCGCTTTACCACTTGAGCTAAATCCCCAGCCCCAAAACAACTCCTTCTTAAGTGATTGTCTCATTCTCACATTACTCCACTCTGGTAACCTTCTGTTTTTCTTTGGATTGTACAGCTACAGATTCCCCATGATGAATGTAATCACAGATAATTTAAGCCGGAGAGGGAAACACTGCACTGTTTCTCGTTGACTATTTTGCTGATAAAGAAACAAGTGCTTAACATTCCAAACAAGTTTTCTCAAGGTCTGCAGTGATGTGCAATGTAACGAGTTCCACATCACTTCTTTTTCTAGGTCCAGTGAAGTCTTCCACATTTTTCAGCATGATCAACAAGATGTGCAGGTGCACTGGGGCGCTCCTGTCTTTGAAGGTGATGGTGAAGATGCAACCCAAAGTGAGTGCTGCCATCGCGCTCAGTGAGAAGGTGGACATGGAGTTCGCCCATGCTCATCTGGACAGTCTTCCAGGACCGTGACCCCACATACACCTGGATCCCCTGCCGGCCCCCTCTGCGCACCTACTCCCTCTGACCTGTGCCGACTGTAGGTCTCATGTTCCCGGAGCACGTGTCACTCTCAGTGGGGCTTTTTTGTTTTTATTTTTCCTAAATTACTCATTTACAACCACTGCTGGCTGACCTCACTACTCTGGGGATGTCAAATGCGCTTGGCACAACTGATCTCAGAAAACAGCACTACCATAACTTTACTTGGCCGAACAAGCCCAAAGTTCTCGGTTCTGCCTCCTCCCCAGTTCAACACAAACACACACACACACACACACACACACACACACACACACACATCCATTGCAGATTGAACCTGCTCTCCCACCACACACTCCCTGCCCAAGTCCACTCCTTCCTCCTCTGCTCACTGCTTTGGCAACCCTCCTACTTATCTTGTCCCTTCCCTCAACTCCCATAATATACTCCTGGTGGATGTCGCCACAAGCTGTGTTGTCCCTCTCCAGTCCATTCTCCACACAGCAGCTACTTTCCAACAGCATGAATCAGATCATGTCACTCCCACGCTCTAAACCTCCCAACTCGGAATAAAATGCAAACTCCTTACATAGCCTAAACCTTGTGACTTCTTCTGCTTTTCATATCACCTCCCACCAGTGTGCACCTTGTCTGCCAGGCTCCAGCTGCTGAGCTGTTCCTCTGCACCTGGACAGGGCAGGGACACTGACAAAATGGGCTCCCCACAGTGGCTTCTTGACAGTCAGGACTCAGCTCAAATGGCACTTCCTGAGAAGGAACTTCACTGACAATCCAATCTGTAATCTATCATAATCCCTGTCCTGGTTCATTTCCTACTCTGTTATTTTCTTCCAAGCGTAAATCCCCATGTGAAATCTCCCTACTAATTAACTTGTTTCCCTACTTGTTGGCAGTTGTCCCAAAGTCAAATGACAGGGATCCTGGGTGTCTTGTTTTCTGTACTGTTTGTTCAGTGCTTAGCTCAGAACGTGCATAGAAATCACTGAATAAATATTACCTAATTGAAGGAATAGCTCCCTAACAGATGCACCAGGAAAGAAACACATATTTAAAGTTGAGTAGCAGGAACAAGTAATAATGAAATCACACATCAAAGGATTCAAAATATTAGAAGACCTTGTTGCAAACACACAGCAGTGCTTTTCAAACCTGGATGAGAACCAGAACCAACTGGAGAAATTACTAACAGTGTAGACAACCCCCCAAATCAGCTCCCTGGTTTTCATTCACCAGACATAGGGTGGACACAAATACCAGTTATTTTAACAAGCAACCCTTGATTTTGATGAAGTGGTCCATGGACCACACTTGGAAAAATCCTGACCCAAACAGCTCACATTGGAATACCAGTAATTTAATGTCACTCATACAGAGTTCTGGGACATCTGCAGTGTCTCTGTAATGCAATTATTCCAAAGTACACTGGTTCTTCCCCCCTACTTGAGACTACAGATTGCTTTCCCATGTGGGGTCACACTTAAACTCCAGAGTATTACTCCTGGTTGGGAGGGATGGGGATCATTTTCCTGTTGAATAGAGTAGGATGGCAGTAGGGAAGTAGCTACTTATAGTGTCCCCATGAGCTCTTCACTGTTGCTCTAGGAACCTGTCCAGCTGACTGTACAACACACATGGTTTCTTCTGTATGCTGTCTTAGTTATGGGGTTCAGACTTTACACCCTTTTTGATGTTATACTTGAAGGCATAGTAAGGAGACCAAAAAAATAGAGTAGAGAAGAAAGGAAGAAGATGAGAAAATACATAAAATACAGGGAGCAGGGGATGATGTCTTTCTTGTGCTTATTAGGTTAACTGGAAGGAGTGCAATGCTGCTTCTCGTTTCCTCTGGTTCCATCCCACAACCCTTCCACACACAGGAGTGCCACTGAAGCTCACATGTAGTAGAAATGTGGACTTATCCATGTTTGCTGTTACATTTGAAAGTGCTTTCTCTGTACTTAGGCTATTACGTTAATATTAGAGTTATCACATCGACAGAATAAAGGAGGCAAACCTAGAAGGCAAAACTTAGGTTTGTTGAAGCCCTACCACATGCCCCTCACTGTGGGCTATTATGTTCAGACTTTTTCTCTTCAAGTCCTCAAAATGATTCTCTAAGGTGGATATTGGTACTTCCTTTCTAAAAATAGGAGCGATCATCTTGCTCGGGGAGGAAGTACGTGCTCCAGGAAGTCTAGGGAATTATTAAATAGGCACTGAGGCCTAATTAAAAGGGTGTTTAAAGTAAGTAATCCTTATATTATGAAGTTACTGTAATAAAAACAGTATGATACTGGCCAAAAACAAAAAAACAAAAAAAAAAAAAACAAAACAAAACAACAACAAAAAAAAAAACAGACCCGAGGACGAGGACCAATGGAACAGATTAGAAGAAGCAGAAACAAGTCCAAACACTCTCAGTCACTTTATCTTAGACAAAGCGGCCAAACACCCTCACTGGAAGAAAGATAGTCTCTTTAACAAATGGTGGTGGAAAAACTGGCTCTCCACATGCTGAAGATTAAAACTAGACCCATATCTTTCCCCACGTACTAAGCTAAAATCAAAGTAGATCAAAGATCTAAACATTAAAACAGAAACACTAAATCTTCTGGAAGATAGAATAGGTAGAATTCTTGAAGACATAGTGGTAGGCAAAGACTTTATGAATAGAACCCCAATTGCCAGAAAATATCACAAAGAATCAACAAGTGGGATCTGATCTTATTAAAAAGCTTTTGCACAGCAAAGGAAACCACCAACAGAGCAAAGAGACAATCCACAGAGTGGGAAAAATTTTTGCCAGCTGTTCCTCCAACAAAGGACTAACGTCTCCAATACATCAAGAACTAAAAAAAAGAAAAAAAAATCAGACCCCCAAAATTTAAAGACCCAATCCAAAAATGGGCAGCTCAAATGAATAGGCATTTCTCAGATGAAGAAGTAGAAATAGCAAATAAACATATGAAAAAATGTTTGACATCACTGGTCATTCAAGAGATGCAAATTAAAATAACACTGAGATTCCATCTCACTCCAGAAAGAATGGCTATTGCCAATAAATCAGCCAATAACAAATGCCGGAGAGGCTGTGGAGAAAAAGGAACCCTTCTCCACTGTTGGTGGGCGTGTAGACTGGTGCAACCGCTATGGAAATCAGCATGGAGATTCCTCAGGCAACTAGGACCAGAGGTTCCATTTGACCCAGCTATTCCCCTTCTTGGTATCTTCCCAAAAGAATTAAAAGCACCATACTGTGGTGATATATGCACACCCAGAATCCTTTTAGGTGAGCATTATTATCCCCATTTTACAGAGGGAAAGGCTGATCTCAGAGATTGTCACCCACTCTCTTCTCATTTCGTACCACCTTACATGGAAAGTAGCTCAAGGACACCCTAGAGCAGTACACTACACTCCCTGTGGCCAGGGCAATCCGACATGTCTTTTCCTCTTGTGGCAGCCCAGCACCGAGTCCTGGAGCAGGAATGAGGCCACTTGGAACTGGAGCTCCTTCTGTGAAGGAGACAAGAGATGGAGGGAAGGGGGAAGGAGAGGAAGGGGATGAAAAAAGAACTGAGATGTGTTATGTACATACAACAACTCTGCACAAAGAATGTGATCATAATGTACCACAAATATGTAGTAATAAAAAATGAAAATTAAAAATGCGTATCTTCAAGCCACAGGGAAGAATGTTAATAAATCTCAGGTTACAGGGAGCACCATGTTGAGATTTCTCTTCCTTAACTTCTGGGCTTGAATTTTGGATTGGAGACTAAAAGGAATGCAAAGCCGTGAAGGGGCAGAAAGAGGCAGAGAGAAATGTAGTTGCCAATACACACACACACACACACACACACACACACACACACACACACACGCCAATTCTGGTATATTAAGACAATACTAGAATTCTCCCACAAGAATTTGCTCAAAGAATACACATTCGGCTCATCAAAGCATACAGTTACCTTAACGGTGCCATGAACTATGCCTTTTAAAAAAGGTTTGAAAAGATGCCTTTACAAAGTTATGTTTTCATGTAAAGTTGTAGAGATTTCAGAGTTTTGAAAGAATACTTTCTGGAATTTATGAGGAAAAATGTTTGCAAAATTATTTTCATATATATGACCAAAGATGTTAAGTGTAATATTGCTTGCAATTTTTGAAAGATAAAGAAATGACATTTCATCAGTAAGATAGTGATGAAATTAAATTTGGTAGCATCCATATGACGAAACATTCAGCTCATGTACAAAAAAAAAACAAACTTTTGTAAAGTAATTTACAAATAAACATTTTGTAAAGTGACTGAAAATGTTATAAATACATGAAAAATGTTCATAATAAGAGGAAAATCAGGTTACAAAGATGACAAGTGGCCTAGATCAGTTTTTGCTTATCTATGTTTCCAGCTTTATCTAGAGGTTTCGAAGCATAAAAGTAAAAGCTATCAGTTTGTTTCTCTCGTATGCAACTTTTACTTCAGCATAGTGTTAGGCTACACGATTTGTGTACAAGCCATCAGTGCCCTTCTTTTTCCTTTTTAAATGCAAACTAAAGAATCCCCCATTCTCTACCCAGATTTCGAGAAAGATCTGTAGGGTGAGCTTAGGGCCACAACCCCTCCCCCACCTTCCTTCTCAGGGCAGTTCAAGCTTCTGTCACAGGGTTGCGTCAGCCTAGCACTGTTTTCAAGTCTTTCTACAAACAGATGGATGCAAGGAGCAAAAAGCTGAGAGTTCCTCATTTAAAACCCAGTTTATAAGCCTATGAAAAGAATGAGCCTAATTCTGTCTGGGAAAAAACAAGCTAGAGGTTGAGAAGAACAGTTTAACAACATACACCATGAAATGCCAGGTAGCACTCTGGCACCTTGGCACGGGGACCAGCATCACAGAGTCATGCGAGACAGGTGGAAACAGGGCTCTGGAGCAGGGCGTGGGCAGCTGTGTCCATAGTGTTCCGGAGACCGGGTGACTCCAGGGGTTAAGGGACGGTCTGGAAATTCAGAGGAGCAGTGGAGAGTGAACGCCTTGCTGCCTGGGAGGGACCCCTCTGTAGTGTGAACACCTCAACTGACATTGAGGAGCAGAGATATATCAGTGAATGTGATGTATCAGAAAATGGAACAATATACCATATATATATATATATATATATGAATTTTGCGAACGGTACTAGTATCATAGCAAGTACATCACTTCATCACATTTGCTAGTCTTTGCAAAATGCGTTAGTTTGCATTTAAAAAGGAAAAAGAAACATGGGGATGAGTGTCATCTGGTGGCCAGTGCAGATTGTACTTTGAATGTCTCGGCGCAGAGGGGTTAGAAAGGGAAGTGTCTAAGATGCAGTTCAAGATTCTGTCACAAGGGGACACCAGCGGTCTACCTTTATCAAAGGACTCCCCAAAAACACCTGTAACCTAAGCAGAAAATACCGCCCATAAAACCAGTTTATACAAAATGATTCTGATTCTTTTGGGGGGGGCACTTTTAGGTGTAAAATAACACTGTAAAAAAGTAAAAAAAAAAACACTCCAGTCAGCTTTACCTCATCTTGGAAGTCACCAGCAGGTGGGAGGTGACTGAGGGGATAGGGGAGCCAGAGCAGGGCCTGAGCAGCTGTGCCTGTAATGTCCTGGACGGGAGGTGACTGAAAGGGGGCGGAAGAAGGTCTGGGAAGCCTTGCAGGGGTGGAGTAGTGGAGGGTGGATGCCCTGCTGTCTGGGAGGGACCACTCTACAGGATGGACACCTCAGCCCACACAGAGGAGGAAAGAGTGAATGCCACACAGACTTGGGGTCAACAGAAAATGGAACTGCTCTGAGATATATATACATATATAGATATATATATATGGATTTTCGAAGCAGAATTGGCATCATGGTAAACAAATTATCCTAAGACATTTATTACTCTCTGCAATACTTACTTTTCATTAAAAAACAAAAATTAAATTTGAGAATTTTGTCATCTGGTAGCCAGAGCCAGGACTGAAGTTCTTGGAGTCTCAGGTCCAGGGTTCAGCAAGAGGAAAGGAAGGATGGAGGTTAGCATTTAGCCACAAGATACCAGACAGCATTTTCTAGAATTACTTCTCTCTAATGGTTCCAACTGGTCTTTCTTATTGTCCAAAATACATAAAATTAAGATTCAAATCCAGAACCCATCTAAATTGAAGATAAAGACAAAACTGTTGCTGTGATACTGCTAGAGGAGCCATAGAAACACATGGATCATGCAGGATATGATATAAATTTAACTTTTGACTATCTAGTTTCACCATAAAATTAGATTAATGGTTTTACAAATTAATAAATACATGTACACATTACTGTTGTCAGTCTGTTCAAAATTATTTTCTTTTTCATAATTTTATTAATAGCCTTTTTTCTAAAAACAAAATGCCAAAGAATATATGAGAATACATTCATAAATTGAAATTACTATGCATCTCTTATAGGCCCAACTGCTGCCCTTTGACTCCAAGATATCTATTGACAGTAGAATGTTGCATACTTTCCAGACATGCCCGTGTTGATGAGCAGAACACAGACATAAATAAAAACCTATGCCCACACCCCAAAATGGAACCACAGTATTTAACTTCTTTTCCAACTTGTCTTGTCCACTTAATATAAATAAATAAAATGTAAAGTGGTATGTTTGTCTAATGTCTTGGTTCTCATGAATAATCTAAATTAATTGTTAAAATAAGTAAGAAAATGAAACGGAGATTAATGCTTATAAATGTTTATAACTACACCTGAGTCATCAGTTTCTAAATTTATATTAGCATTTTATCTGTTCCTGTGGTTTTGGTATATTTAATATATTTATTATTCATGTATATATTTACTTGAGTTCTCTGTTGAAATTAATTGCCAATTGCTTTGTTACTATGTTTCATAAATCATTCACACTATCCTAATATCTGAGATGACATTTGTAAATGTTTTCTCATTTTAAAACAATATTTAGTGTTTTTTTCATTTAGAAAGTGTTTTAAATTTTCATTTACCCAATTTAAATATATATTGGTAATAATTTTTAAAATAAAACATTGAACAACACCTTAACGAGCATGTATTGTCAGCCTGGAGAGAGATTAGACATTGACAGCCCTGAAAACATCAAGAGAAAATAAAACTTTAAAATATTCCAGAGTTAAATGCACATCAAGAGTTGTCTCCCTGATTTAAATAAATTGCCTTAAAGGTACTCTAATCTGAGTAATGATCATCATAATGGGCAACCTGAATAACTGTTAGAATTAATGGAGGTAAAATATAGAGTGTGCTGGCTTAAGATCTTTCACTACATACCACTTTCCTTCCCTCTCACTCACCTGTCTCAAGGGCAGCAGCCAAACTGTGGCCTGATCCCATGTTATCCCATGTTACCTAGATATCTCCCCAGCGCTTCCTGTATTCCTAGGAGGGGCCTTTCAGAGGTGGTTGGATCTAGGGTGTGTGAATATGGATTAAGGGTGTATGGTAATTAAATCAGTTCACTGATTGGTTTAGCATAGTTCTGGGTATAGAAAACAGGAAGATCCACCCAGGGCGTGGGTGTATTAGTTACTTTTCTAGGGTCAATGGTTTGCAAGAGAGCAGATGTAATACAGGACAAGTCCAACTTACAACATTCACACATACATGCTTCAATGCAGGAAGAGTGCAGAATGTCTATCTATGCACTGGAGACTGAAAAGATCCAGTCAAGGGCTGGGAGCCCACCGCATGTCCCATGTACGTCCCTGTCTCCACTAAAAGGCTGAAGATATTTATACTGGAGCCAGGGCACGACACTCACAGTGGAGATGAAGTCCAGAGCTCCCCCGGAGGAAACGGCAGCTGTCCCCAATGACAACAAGGCCTTGCGTTCCTTCTGTGATGAGAACAGCTGAGTTCATTCAGGGAAACCCGTTACAACAGAGCTTCTCCTGGGAAACAGCCACCACTATCTTCTGCTGTGTTCTCCTTAATGTGTGGTCAACAATCCTCAGGTGGATCTTCCATGCCCAGAACCACACCAGCTCAGTCCAGCTGGGCGTTCCTGCTCTAGTTGACCATATCAGTCCGCTACAATAAAGCATTGTTAATATCGGGCAGTATTATCACAACTCTGATAATTTATCCTTTGGATGGGTAGTGGAATAACAATGTAATAATAAAAAACCACCAACAAGTATAGGACATATGGTAGATAAATTACTTGGTCTGGAACATGTAACCAGCTCCAGGGTCAAATTCAAGTACTTCTCACCCCAAAGCGCACACCCCCAGTCATTGTTTCCGTACTGAGTACCCTTCTCTTTTAGTGCTGAGGCCAACAAAGGGAAGGGGCGTCTCACTCCAGGATCTGTGGTCATTTGATGAGTCTGGCAACTGGAATACAGGTTTAATGACTCCCGTCTTCTGCTTAGCTGACCCATTATTCTTTTTTCTTCTGTGCTATGTCATGTTCCTGGGGTTCATTTAGTAATTCCTTCATCTATGTCACAATAGAAACAAAATAAGACACACACACATAAAAAAACAGGTGGAATTAAAAGAATGATAAGATAGAAACCAAATTTACATCTTGTTGCTACATTTCAAGATGCTGTTTCAAAGTTTCTATTTTATGAAACATAGGAATTATCTCCTGGAATGAACAATCTCTCTTCTAAGAATCTGTCTCAAAGATATACTGCAAAAAAATAGGGATATGCACGTGTTCTGTCCTGGCAGAACAATTCTTAACAGCATAAGACTAAAACTAATGTAAATGTTCAGTAAGGGATTGATTGACTGAACTATTGTACGTATCTATCTTACCGTACTATGCAAGTATAATAAGCAATGAGAACTCCTCTCTGTTATCTTCAGGATTTATTGTTATGTGAAGAGACCAAGGTGCAGAAAAATGTATTGAGCCGCTGCTGTCCAATACAGTGGGAACTAATCACATATGGCTGCTTCGATTTCCATTAATTAAATTTAGATGAGATTAAAACTTCAGTTCTTTGGTTGCACTCACAATTTAGGTACTCAAAATCTACAGATAGCTAGTGGCTTCCTGCTGCACAATGTACACACGGAATACTTTCGTCTCTACAGAAATGCTATTAAGACGACACTGATGTAGAATATGCCAAATTTTAACCATGAAATATGAGAAAACTAATACAAATATTCTATTTGTATATATTTTAAAAGTGGAAGACTATAGCAAAGATTGATAAACATGATCATCTATAAGGAAATAGAGAAGCAGTTCAGGATATAAGCTAATCATGTATGTTCTCTTAAAAACATAGTACTTATTTGCTGGATCCATGTAGTGAACGAGAGAAAAAATGAACAATGTAACAGTAATGAGCAATTTTAGTCTCCAGTTTGAATACTCTAAAACATTTTCCACTAAATGGAAGTGGGCTTTTTGAATACATGGTTAACTGCAGGTCTGGAAATACATACCAGATGAGTTTGAACCACACTGTCATATTAGAAGGCATGTCAAAAAGATCAGAAGCCAAGCTAAAGGGACTCCCATTTCATAAAGACAGAACATTTTGAATACCAAATGAAATGACTGAGATAGATTAAAATACATCAAATGCAGAAATGTCCAGAGTTAAGGAAGGCATTCTAAAATAAAAACAAATAAGATAAAACCAAATCATCGTTCTCCACTGGAGGATTTAGGGAAACAATTCATAATTTCGAAAAGTGGAAATAATGCAAAAGAATTAAACATTCGTCCTAACTTTCTTACAGAGACATGATAATATGGTTAATGAGAGGAAGATTCTTTTATAGAATTTCAGCTAATGAATGCAAAACAAATTACTGAATTGGAACATCAAATATGACAAGTAGCCAAGCTGGATTTTTATAGGTCTATGGGTGTTTATCTAGAGGTCTCGAAGCATGAAAAGAAAAATGGTCTTTTTGTTGTTTTCACATACAGTTTTTATTTCAGTATTGTAAAAGAATGTACTTTCTGTCTGGAGGTCATCAGTAATCCTGCATACTGGGGTTGCCTCCTTTTCGCCCAGACTTCCAGAAAGTTCTATAAGGTGAGCCTGAGTGACAGCATCTCTCTGTCCAACCTTTCTGCTCAGCAATATTCAAACTGCAGTTCAGGCTTTTGTCACCAGGTTGCACCAATGTGCCTCCAATATGAAACTTCTCTTTGTAAAGAGCTGTATGCAAGGAGCAAAAAATCCTCATTTAGGACTTACCTTATGAATCTAAGTACAGAATCAATCTAATTCTATCTGGAAAAAACTAATAAGTATAAAATATGAGGGTAGATACATACTTCGGGGCATCTATTGGACAAAATACCAGATAGCTCCAGCATGCCTTGGCAGTAACACGTAGATGGGTGTAAGGCAGGCAGCAGGAGACTGAGAAGTGATGGGGGCCCTGGAGCAAGATTTGGGAAGCTGTGTCCATGATGTCCAATGGAGGGAGTGCCTGAGAGAGTGTAAGAGAAGACTTAGGAAGCCTTATAGGGTTTGAGTAATGAAGGGCAAAGGGCCTACTCTCAGGGTGGGATCCCTCTACAGTGGGGATACCTCAACCTACACTGAGGAGGGAAAAGATAAAATTAGTGAATTAAATGGAGACTTGGAGTCAACAGCGAATGGAAGTGCTTTAATACATGTATGCATTTTCCAAACAGAATTGATATCACAGTAAACAAACTTTTTTTTATTCTTTGTAAAATGTACTCCTTTCCTTTCATTAAAAAAAGAACCCAAACATGGAGACATCTGTGATATCACCTGATAGCCAGCACCAAGGTCAGAGCTCTGAGAGTAGATCAGGGGCTCAGAAGTAGGGATGGTAGAATGGATGTTGGGGGCTTGACTTAATGGGGTCAGGCAGAGTGGTGTGGAATTTTTCACTTACCCAGAGTAATTCTTCTATAACCATCCTGTTTAGTTGACTAAAAAGCACAGTTCTTGATCTCTAAACCCAAGCCATACCTAGTCTGAACTGACAATAAGGCTGTAAATGAAAGCCACCCTGGAGGTGGTAGAGCCAGAGGAGCTAGAAACACACACACAGCCAATTCATTTTTAAAATATACTTTATTTTCCTTTAATACTATATGTTTTTCCAAAATAATGGAATATATGAGTCTCTTATTTTTACCAAACCATTCACAAGTATCTTATTTTCAATATTTTATCAAAATAATTTTTCCTGAACACAAAATTTCAAGCAATATATGAAAGTATATTTATGAATTGACATTAACAAGCATCTCTCACTGGCCCAGTTTCTGCACTGTAACCAAAAAAAAGTCTGTTGTCAAGAGAATGGTACATGCTGTAGTAGATAAGATACGCATGAACATATACAGCTACGCACACTCAGGCCTTTCCAAAGGTGCAGTCATAGGATTTGTTTTTTGTCTAAATTTATGTTTTTCGCATAATATAAATTCTCAGGATTTTTAAATTGTTGCATCATACTAGTTATTATAGTTTTGGTATATTTTAACATGTCTTGTTATTCATGTGTATGTTTGTGAAAATTCTCTGTTGAAATTACATGCCAATATCTCTGTTTATTAGTGTTTCATCAACCATGAAGACCAACCAAATATCTCAGGTGTATGTGTAATACTTTCTCTAAAGTTTTTGCACAATTCTTTTTTTAAAATTTTATTTTAATGGCACATTTCACATATACAGAGTGACAACATTCATCATAAGGAATTTGTACCTGTACATGGTATATCTTGCTGCTTCTTTTTTCCCGTTCCCCTCCCCTCCCTTCACCCCCTCTTCCCTCCTTATTTACAAAAGCTTTGTTTCCATTTTTTCCTTCTATTCCTTATTTCTCTTGTCCCTCCATTCCTTTTCCCTTCCCCCTCCCTTGTTCCCCTTCCCATGTGAACAATTTCTTCCCTTTCCCAATATAATACACTTCAGTCTTTATTTATACTTTCAGTTTCTCACATCAGAGAAACAATGTGGTATTTAAACATGTGTGTCTGATTTATTTCACTTAAGAGTATGGTCTCAACGGACACACATGTTTAAATACTGCATAGTTTATCTGGTGTGAGAAACGGAAGTGTAAATAAAGACTAAAATGTATTATATTGGGAAAGGGAAGGAAATGTCCAAATGGGAAAGGGAACAAGGGAGGGGGAAAGGAACAGAGGGACAAGAGAAAAAGAAATGGAAGGAAAAAATGGAAACAGAGGTTTTGTAAATAGGGAGGGAGGAGGGGGTGAGGGGAGGGGAATGGGAAAAAAAGAAGCAATATATGTAATGTACAGGTACAAATCCCCTATGATGAATGTTATCACTATGTACATCTAAAATGTACCATTAAAATAAAATAAAAAAAATAAATTAAGAGACTAGTAATCAGAAAAAGAAAGAGTATGGTCTCAAGATGCATCCATTTATTTAGAAAGATCTCAAGCTTATGGTTCTTTATGGCAGAGTAGTACTCCATTGTATATAAAAAAAAACCTACATCTTCTTTATCCATTCATTGGTTAATGGGCATTTGGGCTGTTTCCAAAATTTAGCTATTATAAACTGTGCGGCTATTACACAATTCTCAGGGCTTTTTTAAACATAGAATTTGATAATATCATCACTGTATCTTCAATTTTGATAATATCACTGTATTTAAAACTTTGAAGATCATCATTTTTTAAAAACATAACACACCAAGAGCATATAATTGTAGGCTTCTGTGAAACCAGATCATTCAGAGCCCAGAATGCATGAAAACAACATCAGGAAAACTATGCATTAATTCAGAATTATCTGCACATAGGGAGAAAACAAATGTTTTCCCCTAGTTTACTTATACTACCTGAAACCTAGTACCCTTATCTGAATAATGGTAATAATAATAATAGGTAACTTGAGTTAGGATTAAAGGAGATGAAATATAAAGTGTATTTACTTAAAGCAGTTTAGTGCATATCATTTTCCTTCCCTGTAGCTTGCTTGACTCAAGAACAACACCTAAGCTTCTTCCTGACCCCACTCACCACTTCAGTGATCTGCTACCTCAAGTGGCCTTATACCCAGGTCAGTTGGCACAAAAGGGTAACTTTCCTCCCCTCTATCATCTTCATTGACAGCTTGGTAAGTGAGGGCCTGTGGCACTATAATAGCAGAGAAGTGTAATTTGACCATGTCTCAAGGCCTGGAGGCCCATCTTCCAAGAGATAGGCTGTTCAGGGTGAGGGATGGAAACTCCTTCCAATCCTGCTGCTTAACTGAAGGAGTGGTTTAGGGTCTGTAAGTAGAAGATGGTCATCTGTAAAATGGGACTAAAGGCAAATTTTTTACAGAGCTCTCATGAGGGCTACATAAGGAAAATCTAGAGTCTCTGGCATGGAGTGGGACTTCAATGGCCCTTTAAATGTTGGAACACGACAGTAGGAATGGCTGAGATTCAGAGCTAAGGCAGGCAACATGAAAATCATTTCTCATTGTTTTTCCTAATGAGAGCACTGACATCAAAGGAAGGGGATAAAAGATCTCCCTGACTATATTAGTCCCCTTCCCATCACTGAGACACAATACCCAACACCCACTACTTAAAGGAGAATAGGTTTAATTTGATTATGGTTTCAGGGGACTCAGTCCATGGCTTTCAGGCTCCAAGGCAGAAGCACCATGCCAAAGGGCATGGTAGAGCAAAGCGGCTTAGTTCATGGTGTCCAGGAAGCAGAGCAGGAAAACAGTGTCAGGGAAGGGGCAAGGAAGTAGATATAGTAGTGAATTTCATGCCTCTATGCCCCACCCAGACACACACAAAAGTGTGTTGTACTAATCTTCTGGGTAGCTCCCAAATCAACCAAGATGATACAAAAGTTTAAGTAACACACTGACATGCTGGTAGTTCAAAGTTTTGTTTCTTGGATATTTCATTATCCCACAAAATCATCATGTGAGAAGATCCAATTCCAGTTCCCCATAATGAGAAAATAGGTGTGTTTCTGGACTCACTTGGTGAGCTTAGTGATAGATTGTCCCAGATATACAAGGTGAATTTGTCAAATGGCTGTTCCTGGGCTGATCAATATGTTAATACATTTATAGGAAAATTGTAGACCCATCCCATAGTCACCAGCACAAGGCTTCAGATCATACATTTTAAAGCCACATCACTCTATTCTGCCATCTGCTTACAGAGGCAAAAATCCCAGTGTTACTGGCATTCCTTTAATACAAAATGATCCATTCTTATATAATAACCAAATATTTGTTTAAATTTTTATTGCACTTAAAAATCATACTTTTCCATTGGAGGTATTTCATGAGTTCTAAAGTGGAAACAAGAGGGAAGAAATGTCAATAAATAGATGGGCCAGACACTGAAAGTCCAAGTCTATATGCGTATCCTATACCTTCCCCTCTATCTCTAGGCCTGCAGAATCGGAAATGTCCAGAGGAAGAAACATGGATGTTGGAGCTGACCCTGGAATAGACTCCACTATTAATGGCAAGATTAGTTCAGCAGGCACCCTGAGTCTTGAAAACTCAGCATCTAAACAGGAAATGATAGTTGATTGGAAAGATGCTTTAACTGAGAAAAGTAAGGCACCTAGTTCTAATGGGCTATGTTTTCTCCTTCATAGAGAGTGAAGGACTAAGTAATCCTTGAGTGGAACCAATTCAATCTTGGGTTTTCTCATGGATGGGGAAGTATGGGGTTTTCTTTTTCCTTAGGCTTTTGATAAGTCAGAGTGGTGGATTTCTGAACTGGTTTTGTGTCTGCCTTTGCCTTAGGCAGGAGGCTCCTCCCATTTAGTCTTCTGAGTTGATATGGAGTTTCTACCTCATGTAAGTCCTCTTCTCCCAGTTGGAGGCACAGACAGGAAAAACCTAAAGGCTGAATCCTCAAAGAAAATCACAGGACTAAGACTCCTGCCCAAATGTTTAATTCTCCTGGTTTAGCAAAATAGTTTTCACAGATTTACGTGATATTCATCTTCTTTCTGTTCCTCTTAGATAATTTGTAAGCAAACCGGTATCTTATGTGTTTCTGACAGTAATATCAAATAGAACAACCTCTTTGATGAAAATTTGATCCTTTCTAGTAAGTTTACATAGGCATTTATTCTAGAAGCCAATAATATCTCTTCTAAGAATCTATCCTCAAGAGGCAATGCAAAAGGGGAAATGGCATAAGACCCTCCCTGAAAGAATAAACCTCAATGGCAGAAAATTAGAAACAGCACATTTGTCCACTGAGAGTTGATTGAGTAATCTAATGTATATCTATATCTAAAGGTACTATAAAACTATAAAAAGCAATGAAGACTCGCTAAACTACTGTGGAGTGATTTCCAGGATAAACTGCTTAAGTGAAAAACAAGGTGTAGAAAAAATTATTAGCAGTGGCTCTCCAATACAGTAGCACCTAGCCATAGCAGGCAATTTAAAATTGATCAGACTTACGTTATAAACTCAGTTCCCCACTAACAGTCACCAGTAATGGCTAGCACATTATACAATGCAAATACAGAGCATCTTCATTTCTATAAAAATTTCTGTTGAACAGAGCTGCTGAACCATAAGAACACTGTATTTATGAACAAAGTAAAGAACCATATGGTTAAAATTGGCATATTAATGCATCAAATGATAAAATTTTTACCTATAAAGGGGCGGAGAAGCCGCCCAGAACAGAAGTGAATGTTATCTATTGTCTGAAAATGTAACACATATTTACCAACTTCATGTACTGCGAAGAACAAGAAACACTCAGCAAACCAGTAGCAATGAGCAGTTCTATTACTTCGGCTGAATCCTCTAAAACTATATCCCCTTTAAAGAAATAAAGTAGGATAAATGTCTGATTTCGGGTCTGGGTTTGAATTGCACTACTAAATGAGTCTGGACCAAAGAACATGTCAAAAAGACTCAGAAGCCAAGGTCTGCCACTGGACAAACATAAAACAGCAAAATGATGAATGCTTACAGTGGATTAAAATGCTCGAAGTACATAAGCATCCATGAGTCCAGAATGACACAAAGCAAAGAAAACAAAAGCAAAAAACAACTTTACCAAAGAAAAGAAAAAACAGCAACAACTTGCTACTTCTCTTTGGAGGATCTTAGTGACACTACTTACTGTTTTGAAAAATGAAAATACTGCAAAGGAATTAAACACCCACCTTACACTCTTGTGTGCAACCTATTATGCTTCAGTGTAACTTAGCAATTGTTAAGGGGAAGGTTCTTTTATAGAACTCCAGCTGATGAATGCAGAATAAATCAGGATTAGAACACCGCCATTTTGAAACATTTAATGGAATGTAGTTTTAGTTTGCTGTCTGCAAAGATCAATAAACATGAAGTGCAAACCATATAAGAAAATTTTAATGGAATTCTTCCTCGGATGCATAGTCCACAAGCTTCTCTGTTGTTAAACTAGAAGGTACATGAAAGGTATTAAAAAAACACATGGAATAGACCAAAGTAAGAGGCAGGGAAAAATACATGAAATGCAAGGAGTGGAGAAGAAATGTCTTCCTTACCCTCAGCATTTCCTTCCTTCCAGCTCCATCCTACAACCTCCTACACAAAGCAGTGGTAGGGTAGCTCACTCATAATAGAAAGGTGGGCTTACCCCTTCTTGCTGTTACACTTCCAGTTATATTCTCTACAGTTAGGCTAGTATGTTCATGTCAGAAGTATCTCATTAACAGAATGAAGAAGGCCAAATTGGAATGGGAATCTCACATTTGTTGAGGCCTTACTAGACGCCACACACTGTAAGTTGTTTTCAGACTTTTCTCTAAGTCCTCAGTGTTATTTCATGAGGTGAGTGTCATTACATCCTTTCTACAGGTGGGGAAATAGATAGGCTCAGAGAGTGAAGTACATGTCCCAGGACTTCTAGGGCAATATCAAATAGACAGTCAGGTCACTTTGAAGAGGCTTTCACTGGTCAATTCTCTGACACTTTGAGCATTAAAATCTACATAATGATATCTGCAGGTAATTCTTCAAGAAAAATGTGAATCTCTGAATCATACTGGTAAATATATCAATATACACATTTTTAAATAAATAAGGGAAAAGTGAAATTTTACACAAAAATACAAGTAATTATTTTAGAAGGAGTAACAACATTGGAAAAGAAACACTTAACAACTGTAATAATAATAAGTGATTCAGGTAAAAATCATAAGTGGATACTCAGTCTGCACCAAATCCCACAGCAGTCACTAACTGACAGAATGCACAGTAATTAACCACACTTATCTCCCTTCACAATAAGCACACTTGGCAGCTTCAACAACATACATGCTCATGCATGCATACAAACTCACATGTGTACATGTCGTATCCCTCTCTGTCTTTGGCCAAGAACCCAGAAACTCAAGGAAATTGATTGCTGTGGAGTAAAGAAGAAAACTACAGAATGTAACAGATTCATTTCTGACCATTTATAGATATTTGAAAGGAAGTGAACTCTTTTAGAAATGGATTTTTCTACATGTCACCTAGTGAATTGGCTCTAGGATATTTTACCTTTCATTTAAATACATTGCCAATAACATCTAAAAAGGTGACACAGAAGCACAAACAATTGCATTTGAAGTATAAATGTAGTCTCAATTCCAGAGTAAATATCTTCCAATTTCAACTTCAAAGATTCCTCAACAAGTATTTCCAAACATTTGGCTGCTGACATCTCAATGAAAATAAAATAAGTGAAAATAGTAATTAAAATATTATTATTTATAATAGCATAAGGAAGTATGGAATAATAAGGAATAGTCTGTCCATTGATGTACAATACCTGTACACTAAACACTAATACGCTTTCACTCCGGAGGAAGAAGAGGACAAAAAGAAGCCCATCAAGATGTTATAAACAAGGAGAATGAAGTCCTATAATGACAGGGCAGTAAGTGCCAGCGACTCAGCTTCTTCAAGACATAATGTCTACAGTCTGGAAAATAATAGCTCAGAGAGGAACCAAAGTGAGTGGAGGTTATATAGGAACCACGAGGGAACTGACAGAAGAGAAGAAAGTAGGATTAAGTGATACAGAAGAAATGTTGGTATACTGTCATTACTAAATGATCCAGCTGTTGTACTCATAAGTATTTATCCTGGAGAAAGAAGGCTGATGTACTGTCACAGAAAACTGGTTAAAGAACTGAATTTCAACCACTAGGGTACTGACTAAATAAATTTTGGGACTTACTCATGATGAAACCTCGTGACATGAGAAAGAAGCAATGCAACTTATATTTTGGTGTAATTTAAAATGTTATCATAAAAATGTTTGAACATGGAAATATGTTCATAATGAGGGTAAAGGCAGATTACAATGATCGTATATGACCTGATGCTATATTTTCTTATGTAGATCTCTTGCTATTTATCTAGAGATTTCAAAGCATAAAAATTAAAAAGATTTTCTAGTTTCTCTCATACATAACTGTCTCTAACATAGTAAGAGGATGTACTTTCAGTCTGGAGGTCATCAGTACCCTTATACACTGGGACTGGCCCTTTCCCCACTCAGACTTCTAGAAAGCACTATGAGGTGGGCTTGGGCCACAGCCTCTCTCTCCCACATTCCTGCTCAGTGGGAGAGAGCAAATTTCTATCACAAAGTGGCAGCCAGCTTCCTCCATCATCAAACGTCTCTACAAAGAAGTAGATACAGGAGTAAAAATTGTAACAACCTCTCTGAACTCTTAGTTTATGCACCTATGTAGAAGGATTAGAATGATTCTAATTATGTATTTACAATATATAAGTGCCAAAGAGGACTGTAAAATCTTATATTTCACAGCATCCATATGATGAAATGCTAGGCAGCTCCAGCATGCCTTAGCAGTAGCACGTGAGTGGGCACAGAGCAGCAGGCAAGAGGTGATTTAGATAAGTGTCAGCAGAGTGGAGTCTGGGCAGTTGTGCTCAGAGTGTGCTGGAGAGGGAAAGGCTGTGGTTTGGGGTAGGAGGTCTGAGGAGCCTTGCAGGAGCATGGCACTTAGAGGATGAATGTCCTTCTCTCTAGATGGGATTCCTCTACACTGTGGAAATGTTAACTTGCACTGAAGAAGAAAGAGATAAATCAGTGAATACAGTGTAGATTTCAAGGCAACAGAAAATAGAACTGCTTATATATATATATATAT